>PVJX010002177.1:0-136454 GCA_004027295.1 Dolichotis patagonum | reverse complement strand
CCAAAGAGACAGGCCGAGATGCTGCTTTCTGGGAGACTTCCTGGGGGTGAAGGGTGGGAATATGGGCCCAAACAGACCCAGCCCAGATGCCGATCTCCAGGCAGTTCCCTGTGGATGAAGGGTGTGCTTACCAGTCCCAAAGAGTCGTGCCGAGATGCAGGTCTGCGCAGACTTTTGATCCAAACAGTCCAGGCCACTCTACGGGTCCGAGACTTTCAGGTCCCAAAGAGACAGGCCGAGATGCTGCTTTCTGGGAGACTTCCTGGGGGTGAAGGGCAGGGCTATGGGCCCAACCAGACCCGGCCCACATGCCGATCTCCAGGCAGTTCCTTGTGGATGAAGGGCGGGCCTACCAGCCCCAAAGAATCACGCTGAGATGCAGGTCTGCGCAGACTTTCAGTCCAAACAGCCCAGGCCACTCTACGGGTCCGAGACTTTCGGGTCCCAAAAAGAGCCATAAAGTTACTTTTGACATATGTGTCTTTTAATAGATAAAAAGAAGCTTCTGTTTTTATTATTTTGGGATCCATATCTTAAAAACTTTATAGTTTTACTGCTGCCAAATTATTTTCCTTCAATGGGTAGTTATACTTTGAATTAATATAGGAAACAGACAACTAAAGCTCTGAAATAATCATTGTTACTTCTTCACTGTAGCTTGACCCATTTATTGAAACCAAATCTTCCTGTTGCTCACTGCCAGGGGAAAACCTGACTAGAACACAAAGCACAGGGGAATATCCTCAGTGTAAATTTCACAGAAAGTGGGAACATTCTCAAGTAAGGGTCTAATTCTGAATTTAAGACAATTCCTTAACCAAAGTAGGAAGGACTTAGATAAATTGTGGAGCATTTCTGTCACTGATATCAATCTTCAGGCTAAATAAGCCTCTACACCTACACATGCTTTATCTACTTTTCAGAGCCTAGAGACAAGTTGTAATTTACTGAAATAATCTAGATCACAGCAACTGATAACCTTTCTGAGTTGAGCATTGCAGTATTAATTCAAAAAGCATTTGATGTTTGGAAAACAACCTGTCTTTTTAAAGGTATCTATTATTAGTATTGTTTATCAAATGTTTTGCTCCAAAATAAAGCTGTAATTATAATACCCAAGAGTGAATTTTTGTAAACACGGATCTCTTTATGACCTTTCCTATAATATCATTATCTTAACTTCCAACTTTAAAATTCAATTGCATGCATCTGCTTTATATTAGAGAAAATGCTTATAATTATATGCTCAAGTATTGCTGCCCACTGGCTTTCCTATATTTGGGGAATCAATTTCAATATATTCAAGCATATATACTGCCCAGGGACACCAGGAGGGTGGGTCTCTAGGTGTGCATAATATCACATGCTATTGGGTTATTAACAAAAGACCTGAGATAATGATGACAGTAAAATTCTTTTTTGGCTTCTTTTATTTCATAGGACTATACACTCACCATGTATTTCCAGCAGTCTTGGAAAGACAAAAGGCTTTCTTATTCTGGAATCCCACTAAATCTCACCTTAGACAACAGAGTAGCTGACCAACTCTGGGTACCAGACACCTACTTTCTGAATGACAAGAAATCATTTGTGCATGGGGTCACAGTGAAAAATCGAATGATCCGACTGCATCCTGATGGAACAGTTCTCTACGGACTCCGGTAAATGACTCTGTTGCATGTTTTAATATTGTTGCTGTTGTTTCAATTTCCACTTTTGGAAGTGGGCCAAGAGGAGAGAAGCAAGTAGAAAATGCTCTCATATGCATACTATCCTGTGTTAGGGATTAGAAAATCTCTTTTGCAATCATTTAAACTCAATGTAGCCTGCATTTGTCCATCAACACAAGTAAGCATTTTGTCCTAATCATCAAATAATAAAGTAATAATAAAATTTATCCTTACAAGACAGGATTCATGTCTAGCTTATCCTAAAAGTTATATCATTTCTACTTTGCTTGTTGTTTCTTGGAACCCCCCAGAATGATATGAAATGTGTTTTGTGTATTGGGTATAGCTACTTCAAAGAAATCAGAAAATATTTTGTGGAAACTTTGAGAAGATCTGGGAATTTTTAATCTTTTAAATTTTGTAATTTCATATTTTAACTTTCATATTTAGCACAAGATTCAAAATAAACTGATTTTTGTGATTTGTAGAGGTTCACTTTTTCCCACAACTATTCAGTTACTTGGATACCATTTGTTCCAGTTTTCTTTTTTCATTAGATTGTGTTGGTGGCTTTGATGGTATCTGTGTAGGTTGATTTCAAGAATTCTGTTCTGCTCCATTGTTCTATTATTTGTCTTTAGGCAGTGTGACTATACTGTAATTATACTTCCTTAATGGCAAGTCATGAAGTCAAGGAGTAAAAGTCCTCTAACTTTGTGTTTATTTTGCAAAGCTTGTTTGAATACTCAAGGACCTTTGCTCTCCTTATATTTTTTAGAATTAACTTCTCAACCTCTACCAGAAAAAAAAAGGCTGGTGGGGTTCTAATTGAAGTATATTGAATTTAAAGATCAGTAGGTAAGAATTAAACTCATATTTTTAATTATTTTTAATTTATTCTAGCAATGTTTTCTACCATAGTGCTTTATTCTATTTTGTTTAATAATTAGAAAAATGTAGTCAAAATGGGATATCGTATACTTCTGCAAGTCTGTTATTAATCTACTTGTGGATAAAGGCTTATTAAAGTTTCTAAGCAGTGATTCAAAATCAGTCTCTAGTTTTATCAAAGAAATATATACATTCTGAGTTGTTCTGGGATATGTATATTGGTGGGTCTTTAACCTTTGCTGCCACCTATGTAATGCTTTTGAGAAACACATGAAAGCTATACCATATATCCATATTCATAAGCTCTCTAAAATCCTCCCATCTAGTACAACCATCAAGCTAAAGTACTGTGACCCACATGGCCCTTAAGGTTTCTTGGATGAAGGACTACAAGTAAATGAGAAAAAAAGAAAAGACAAGACTGGAGTCAGTTGGAGGGAGCACTTACTGTCTGGAGAGGAGGAAAGGAACTGCCCACTCACTGCGAGGACAGTTTATTTACACATTTTAGCAACTTACTGTCACATGATACGCTGTTGTCCTAGCAACTCATTGTTCAGATTGTCTTGGGGCTAGGTGTTCTCTGGGCTGAAGCAGCTTCTTCAAGTGGCTTGCCCCCAAGGCACTCTTTGTTCTTGGGATAGTCATACCCCAGCCTTGCATGTGTGGTCAATTTCCAGCTTCAATGGGTTCCCTCTTTTTTTGTTCTCCTGTAGCACAGGATGAGTGGTCAGTTGAAGCTGGAGGAGTTGTGTTTGAAGAACTCTGTAGATCTTTTTTATTTTTGAACACTTATCATTTTAAGTGTAGTCTAAAGATTTTAAGTTCCTGCATTCTGCAATTTAAACCCTATACAGTCTATTAATCCATAACAGTAGTCATTTACCAGAATAGCCAGCAATTGTCAGAAGGTGTTAGTGATCTGAGCTTCTTTTATAGCTAACATTTACTATGGTATTGTGTTACACATTTTGAGGTTATATTTTTTCTGCAGGATGTTCAAGACCAAGTTAAGGTGAGACCTATATTAAATGTAATTAGTCTCTTGCTGTTCTCTATTAAGCTCAGTTAAGTCTCCTCAGGAATTACCTTGGAACCATGTATAACACCTCTTAACTCTTCTGTCATGGATAAGTTATGGCAATTACCTGACCAAGTTGCTTTCTATGAAAGCTTGAGAGATTTTTTCCTCCTGGTGACTCTCCTTAGGCACACCACACACTGATCACTATTCACGGTGATCTCACAATCTTCATCAGAAGACCAGACTCACTGAGTGTAGGATGACTCAGCACCAATTCTCTTATGTCCTGGGTCTTAATTGACCTCAGAGGGCTAGGGATAAAATGTTGGGTATCCATTTGGTCCCTGAATGTCTCTAAGATTTGGTCTCTAAACCTCATCTATTGAACATCCAGAAGAAAAGATTGATAACAGTACAGTGTCATAGAGACAGTAACCTTAGTTTTATTATCTTATCTAAATATGAAACATCTAAGAATGTAAAACGGAAGTTATTTTCTATTAACCATGAATGATCTGACATTTGAATAACTATAGAATGTTAAGTTACATTTTTTACACAGAAAATCAGAAATCAAAACCATACCTAATATTATAGCTTGGCAATCATGATGACATTTTGTAACACACAAATTTGCATTTTTGACATAAGAGACCCCTTTTGTCAATCATTCCTATCTAATACATAAGAATCTTTTACTTAACTTGATTTTATTAAGATGTATATCTCGTAAGTTTTTATTAAAAACGGAAGTCTGAATCTGAAACAAAATCTTGTCACCATAAATAATCTCAGCTTTACATTTTGAAAGACCTTTACATCTGGAAACATGAATACATTTAATATACCATGAGGTTAAAAACAATCATTTGTCATACCTATATGAAAACCTTTGTATGGGCATCTTTAAATCAAAAATTTTATTGTATTATTTCTTTTGATGATGACCAATGTGAACATATTACAATAATATATTTTTATAACTTCAGTTGAGGTATCTCTCATAAGGCTGTGGAGATCACTGGGGCTTCCAATCAATGAACAAGAACAGGTTAAATGTTACCAGGCAGCTGCTTTCTTATTCATTAATTGGAGTCCTGTCCAATAAAATCCCCTTACCCCAAGGAGTTTTTATTTAATTATCTTAATAATAATTTTTGATAACATAAAAAAACCCATTCATAACATTTAACACATTATTTATGAATAAAGAGAGTATCAAGTCATAAAAAACCATATACATTATATTTACATAACAAATTTTAGCGTCATTTTGACCACTTGGTAACCTAGGTGCTTTCTAAATCTATAACCCAAATAAACCTTGATTAAATGATCCAAAAATGTAAAAGAAAGACAAATAAAATTGTTAAGCTCAAATAAAAAGAACAGCATTTCACAGAATGAACAAATGGACAAATATGGACAGACACTCTGTACAGATTGGAACAGACATAGAAACAAGCATACAGCTTGTCAGGGTCCACGAGAATTCTCTAAGTTCTTGGAGTGTTATTTATATACTTGCATCACGCCCCTTTGCTAAACTAGCTCACTTCTTAGGCCCTGTGTTCTTGGGGCTAAAACACTGTTCACTTTCAGCACCCCACATCTTCAGGGTCTTTCTCAAGCACTCGGTACCATCAGGAACTCCTACATGGGCATTTGTGCTTTTAGCTCTGCACATGTGAATGATCACTAGCTCAGCTGACTCCCAACAATCACTTACAGACAGACAAACAGATACTTAGGCAAGCATCTTATAAAGTCAGAGTGTACTCAAATATATTTTTGAACCAAGTTGAATTACAATAACTTTTACAATTTTAGAATTTACAACTATAAGTTGACTAGTCAGAATTCTTGTAGGTCAATTAGCAGAGATCTCTTACAAAAGAATTTTAAAAGGACAAGATCTTATCTATAGTTAACATGTATTTTTGTATTTTCTCTTAAGAATACTGGTAATTTTTGTGCCTCCTTTTCATTAAACTTTCATTTTGGTTATCACTATATAGTCTTATTACCTATCTAAACCTTTGGGTTTTTGTTTTTGATTACCATCTCCTAGGCATTTTGGGTCAGTTAAGGTCGGTTCTAGCTTCATTCTTTTCTGTCCGTTGTGGCGTGGTCTCTGAAGCATCACTGTCATAGCACTGAGCATCAGCTTCTCAAGAGGTAGCACTAACTCCTTCTCTGGGTTTGGGTCCGTGATGCAGCCAGACAGCACCCAGATAAGCCATTTACCATTTCCTAGAAAAACATAAGCATACCCTTAACCCAAAATTAGCACCAGACTGTGTGCTTTTATTGTCCAGTATAAAGATCCTCCCAAAGGACTCTTCGGAGCCTTTATTTAATTTTATTGTCTTTCTGCTGTGGTAGTTCCATCTTTATTAGAATTAAAATACTTTTTAAATGGTATATACTGCCAAACAAAATCTATTATGAGGTGAACTCAACCTTTTTGCTTTGAAATTTAAATTGTGAACACATACAACCATTTTTAGACCTAAGGATTATAAGAAATTTTGTGGTAAGGGCCTTACATACAGAGAAAAATTGCATCCTGTATTTAGTCATTTAGGGCTCCCTCCTCAGGCTGTGGCTCCTGTCTCCCTGTCTCAAGGCAGAAGGTATGGCTGACTGTGCAGGCAGGCTGTAGGGAAACCTCAGGCCCAAGGACACACATGTGTGACCACTGTTACAGCCAGCGATCCCAGGCAGTAGGCATGCCAGTTGGGCTCCTGCTCTAGCCTGGAGGCCCTGATACTTTTGGGAGGTCCAAGTGCAGATGATGGGAATAGCAGGAGTGGACGGGGCACATCTGCACTGCTGGCTGTGGGCTGACCATTAAAAGGCTTGTCAGGCCTCAGTGAAGTTCACTTTGTAGCATGCAGGAAACAGGACTGCAAACCCCAACTTCACGGCACAGGTCCACCTCATCACACCAGGCTGAACCAGACCACCACAAGGAAATTCTTTGTGTCTTACAGTATTAATATGTATTTTTAAAGGCAAATCCTGAAATGGCTCTAGACCTGGGTAGCTAGAAATCAAAGCTATGGATGTTTCACCTGGTGGAGGAACTTCCCTCCATACTCTTGTGGTTGCTATTCTAAATTTATCAAATATTTGCATATCAAAAGCAAGTGGATCCTGTAGCAGCAAAGGTACCCTCTCCAATTAACATATCTTTTGTAATGGACAAATTCTGAGCAGCATGTCTAGAAGCCTGATCTGTGCACAAAAAATTTTCCTATCCACAACAAATAATTCCCCAAACTTAAACAGGCTTTAGCTATTCCTTTCCAATAATTTGGGGCCATAATCGGTCATCTTAGGAGCTTTACAAAACCCAAGGCATGTGTGGCTTGTAGGGCCTTAGGTGGCAGGAACTGATAATGTAGCAAGATTTTTCTGAACTGAAAGGTTGGAAATTGCTACCTTGCAGTGCAGTTAAGGCCATTGGAAGGTGTAAGATGGCATATACAACAAAGCTCTCCTCTGGGGAAGACCTGTCCTCCATTGCTTCCCTCCTACCCACCTGAGCAAGGTTACAACACTAGAACTTCTCCTGAGTTCCTGCCACTCTGTCATTCCTTCCCAGCACGGGATCCAATTTTAAAATGTTGCTTTGAGCCAATTCCCTTGTGACTGTCTCAACAAGCTTATAATCATTAAGACACTTCCTAATCAAAATCCACAAAAAAAAGTAAATATGGGAATCAAGTATACAACAAATAGTTTCATATACATTTGTGATTCTTTAGAAATTGTCCCATAATTATACCACTATTGAAATCAATATATTTCTCTCCCCCCACCCCTGCTTTGGGAAGGGGTTCTCACAAGCCTGTTTATAACTGTGACCCTAGAGAATAAGGTTTCATTTTAATGCCCCAGTCTTTATACCAGATGAAGCTAATATCAACACACTCCAGTGATGAATATTGACCTGTACCAATGCACTTCTCCTTTGAGGCAGTGATAATGACTATGGGCAAAACCTACTAACTTAAGGTCAGTGATTACTTAGTAGTGATGGTTCATCCACTGGACATAACTACTTTTTTTCACCTGCCCAACTTCTATCAACATATATCCTGCAAAAATAATTGTATGACTCCAACTTAATAAGCTAATCAGCTGTTATATATGTAAACATACTGATTAACCTCAAAAATATATGTTTTTTCTATTGAAAAAAGATAATTGCATTTCTTGCAAGAATGGTGGTCAAATTGTTTATAAGTTTTGCTTATAAATGATTATTGTTTATAAGTTTTCCAAATTATTGACAACCTCTACCAATGGGAATGGTACAAAGGATAAACATATGAGAGAATCATGAATTTGAAAATGCCTCTTTCGAAAACTTAGAAAATTGAAGCAAAAACGTTTGGAGGGCCTTATATAAGAGCACAATAAAGTAGTGACAGAATTGGGAGTAAAATTTTGGTATCCAATCCCCATAGATATGCATTCCCCACTCCAATTCCTTTCAAATACACAGAGAAGTCAGCACCTCCTTCCAGTTTTTGTACATTGTTTGCTCCTCTTGAGAGCCAAACTAGGTCCTTGTAGCTGGTAACCAGAAAACAGATGATGATCATCCAGTGAGAAACACAAAATCAGAAAAACAGCAAATCATCTGGGCTCTGATCTCTTTGTGACACCAGTTTTCTCTCTAAGTGCTCCACATCAGCTCTGATATGTTTCCGTCTGCATTTTCTGTCTTCTTATGATCTTTTCCTTCACAGGTTTGGCTTTCTTTTCCCTAGAGGCCTCAGCAGTCATGGAAACACCATAAAGTTTAGCAAAGAAAGTATGACATCTGGAATTAGAAGGCCAAGGTTGGACTTACAATATCACAATTTCCAGATTGCTTCACTTTGAAAAAAGTATGAAAATTCCCTAAGCCTTAGTTTTATCAGATGCAGTAAGAGACTAATGGCTTACAACTCATTATTGAGAAAATCTTATACAATAATTAATAGTAGAAAGAAAACATTCTAAGCCTTAAATTATATTTTTCTAAAGTAATTATGCCTTATATGGCCTTTACTAGGAATTGGAAAAGCTGTATCCTAGAAATGTTCTCTAACTCACAAGAGTATCAGTGATCGCAGCTGAGATACGGTTGTCCAATTCAGAAAACTCTCATTAAGCCCCTACCATGGGCACTCATTCATTATCATGGTCCTGGGAATAGCTCTTCTGAAGCTTGGTGGAAATTTGTCATTGTGGCAAAGTGGAGACGCCCTGGAGCTGAGAGTTGCGAGACTTTCAGCCCAAGTAGTGGTTGCCCTGGAGTCAGCTATGTTCTCTCTTTGGACTTCAGCCCTTATGCTTCAGGAGAAATTGGGTAAAATTACCCCAAACCATCTTCTAAACATAAATTCCATTGACTTGGTCATTCTGTATATTAAAATGTGTTCAATTTAATTTATCTGATGTAACAGTTCCCAGTTGTAAAAATGAACATGTGTACTTTATTTTTTTAAGCATCTGTTGTAGTTTAGATATAGAATGGCCCCAAAAGCCTCATATGTTCAGGGATGGGCCTTTTGATTGGCTCATGAGAACGTTATACTTAGCACTGGAGCAGTCCACTGATAAGTTAATAGCTGATTGTGGTATTAGGATGTGGAACTTGACCAGAAAGGACGCTTCACTGGGATTACAATCTGGAAAGGTGTATTACTGTCCCGAGCTCCTGCATGTGCCGTGCCTCCTGGCTGCCATGGCGTGAATGACTTTCCTCACACCTTGCTATTTTCCTGTGTGCCTGCCAATCACGAACTGAAATTCTAAAACTGTGAGCCAAAATGAATCTCTTTTTAAATTATTGGTTTTGAATATTTTGTACCACTGATGGGAAAATGACTAAGAGCCTTTTTACAAACAGCTATCATTTATCAATTCCTAAGTATGCATAGCAGAAAAATCCCTATCATATAATGTATATATTGGCATCTTCATAGCTAGACAGTACTTATTTTAGGTATGACTAGTTAGAAGACAAATCCAGCTTAGTCATCATGAGTGAGGCCATATATTTATGAGTAATTTTTAGCAATAACAATATCACAGAGAGTTTTTCAATGCACATCTAAAGTCCCTTTGACTAGGCATTTCATAATCATAAGGCCATATCATTAAACTAAACTAATTCTCTATATTCTACTTCAACGTGCAATTCTACAACTAATGTATATGAATCATATGAATAGAGCTCATCGTTTTCTGTTTTTGTGAATCACATCAAACAAGATTTTACATACAATGCATATTATATAGAACCACAAACACTCTAAAAGAACAGAATGGTGTTGGGAAGTCGTTCCAAGCACCAGGCTATGGTGTAACAGGTATGCAGCCCCAGGGAGAAACGCCATTTCTTGCATGCCCTGCTCCTGAGTCACCTCTTCTGTGGCAAAATGCATTATGTCAAACAGCAATGCTGCAAGCAGTGCTATTTCCTCTTGCAATGAATCTACTTAGAGTAGGTCTGTGCTGTGCTGTGCTGTGAGTTCTGTGTATGTCTCAGAGAGTCTTAAGACTCTCTGTCCTGTTCACCTCAAAAGCCACAGTGTCCTTCCTTTTTTTAAATATTGAAGACTAAGTAACATCAACTCCTTCAAAATCAAATAGCAAATCTGTAAAATTTTCCTCTTTTCTCCCTTTCTTTTATTTAACTTGTAGGTAGAACTTTCTCTTATTTCTAAGGCTAGTCCCTCCATATTTGTACTTATTCTCACCACTGCACATTCTTATCAGGCTTTGCTCTCTTCTTTTGCTCAAATTTTTTGGAATTTTCTCTTTACTGATTTCATTGCCATGGCTTTCACCTTGAGCTCCTGTCTGCTGCTGGCTTCCTGGACTCTGTCACCACCCACTTCTTCTCCAATCCCTAACAGCAGAGCTCCCACTCATATTACCTTCTTAAAACAACTCTAAAATTACCAAAACCATCACTGAATCACATTTGTGTTCTTGACTTCTCAGAATGATTCCAGCATTATCACCAGCCTTTACCTCAAGGTTTCCAAAATCTGCTGCAAAGACTGTGTTGCTCTTGTTCTTTCAGCTGCTCTGACATTGGCTTCTCTTCTGCTTCAAATCATGAGCTATGGAATTTTTCTAGGTGTGATCTGTTCATTGAAATTTATATATTTGAATATGTAAAACTGCAAACCACTGATTCTGAGAAAAAAAATTATAATCATTTTCTGATCATCTACATCTTTTGGTCAGCTTCTGACATGACCCTGGTGTTTCATATCATTTATTTTGTCCCAAACTGGATTTTCCTCCTTTCCCAATTAATAACAAAAGAACCATCATGCTAGTGACTAGGTGTAAACTCTAAAACATGTTTGACTCCATATATCTTTTGCCTCTGAGATCTAGTCTGTTGCCTTTATCTGTTGTACCTCACCTGTCTTCTCCAAATCTAAACCACTTCTTCCACCTAAATTAATATTTTACTGTCATTAGTTGGTCAGTTTTCCTCAACTCATTCTCTCTTTCCATTATCATGTAGTTCTTCTTACAGAGCACTCCAGATCACACTGCTTCTCTCACTTAAAAAATAAAGCTTCAGCAGTGTGGTGGACGGGTGCACACCTACAATCCTAGCATTCAGCAGGGTGAAGCAGGAAGATCATGCAACTTTGAGGCCAGCCTGGGTCACATAGTGAGTTCAAGGCCAACCTAAACTACATAGCTAGATCCTGTCTCAAAAAAAAAAAAAAAAAAAAAAAAGGAAAGAAAGAAAAGAAAAAGGAAAAAGAAAACTTTATAAAAAATAAAGCTCCAAAGCCTCCATAAAATTATTTTTAATCCTCTATCTTGAACCTAAGACTCTATACTTACTTCTCTGAATGCATTTAAGGAATTTCAAACTCAAATATATCCCAAATATTGTGAGAGTTATTTGTTGTTTCTCTAAAATTCAAATTCAGTGGGACAACATATAATTTAGTTGGAAATCCTACAGCACTGTCAATGACACTCTGAACTGTTTGTCCCCGTTGTAGCACTTTCTCATATCTTCTTTTTTCTTGAAAAACTTCATTCAAAATTTATTTTATTTTATTCATGAAGACTTCAGACTTTAAACCTTGCTGAAAAGTCTATTTCATCCAGTGCACTACAACGATTTAAGCTCATAAAAATACAAGAAAATTTGCAACATTTTATGATATTTCATCTCTATCTTAGCTATTTTCTTTTTATATAAATAAGATTATACATTTATTCAAAATGTGAATGGTATTTCCTCAACTTTTGTAGTCCCTCTCTTAAACCAAATCGATGTCCAATAAGTGCTTATAAAGATGAAATTAATATGACCAGATGCTGTCACCTGACTCACAATATTTGTCAGTTGTAACATTTCCTATATCTAAATGATATAGGAAAGATAAATGATGGCTTTTAACCAAAAAGCAATCATCACTATTAATGACCAGATGTGTTCTGCCACTTACAGAAAGAGGATCCAGCTGGTTGCATACTCTGATTCTTTCCAAGGCCTGGCTGTATGGGGGCCAGAGGCTATCGTATTTATCTTTCCCTAAACGATGGCAAGCATGAGATGGTTTAATTCTATGCAGACTTCTAACAAAGTATTCAAGTTACAGCAAACTGTCCTTCCTTTGCCTGTCCTTTGTGACACTGCCAGCGCTTTCCTCTCAGTGTTCCACATGCTTCTTCCTTCATCCACCAGGGGTGAGGCCCCTAAGGTAGACTTTAGGGGCTGTGTGAATAACATAGTGGGGTGGGTAACTTAGGTCCATATTAAGGCTCAGTATGTGGGTGTGCATTTAGGGTTTAATATGCATATTGTGTGTGTGTGTGTGTGTGTGTGTGTGTGTATAAATATATATCATGTCATTTAAATAAACATTAATAGCAATTGTGTCAAGGAACTTAACCAACACCCAAGTAAATAAGTAATTAAAATTATTATGGCACTATGCCTGATGTTTTGCTTACATTGTTATATTTAATGTTTATTACATTAGGAGTCCTATATATTAGTAAACTAATTCTGTAGGAATTAAGGTAACTTTCCCATCTTATAATTTAGTACTTGTTTTTTACAAAGTAAAACCAAAGGATACATACATTAGATTTGAATAATGTGTTGTCTCAATATATTTTTACTTTATAAATTTACTATTTCTACTTAATGTCCTCTAAATTATGTTTAATGAAACGATGTTATAATAGTGTTTTTCTGCCTCCTATACTGAGACCTGATCACATTTATATTACTGTGCAGTGGTTTTTGATGTTTTGTTTTGGCAAGTGTTATTTGTAGCTCACCTCTATCAAGAGACACAAGATAACTGGATGTCTCTTTTTTATAAGATGATTGATAGACAAATTCAAATAGTAGCTTCCAATGTGTCCACTGCAGTAAATCTGTTAACTTGCTAAAGATGCCATGATAAAATAAACTGTGTGGCTTAAACAACAGAAATTTCTTCCTTTTATAAAACCTCAGTCATATTGTACTAGAGCCCACCCTAACGATTTTACTGTAATTTCATTACTACTTTAAAGACTATTCTTAATATGATCACATTCTGAGGTACTAGGGGTTAGGATTTCAACCTATGAATTGAGAGTAAGGGAACACAATTCTACGCATCATAGCAATCATTTTTATCCACTATGGTCATTGCCTAAACCTAAAGTTTGCATAATGGCAATATTGTATCTTCACTTATTATTGGCTAGGTTTTTTCCCAAAGAACTATTGTTGAGCGTGTCTCACTGCATTGTGGAGGCTGACACAGAGGATCATGAATTCAAGGTACATAGTAAGTTCCAAGTGACACTCTGTTTCATTCTAAAACACATATACTGTCTCTCATCACTAGGAGGTACACTTTGTACAGTGAAGGTAGAACAGATGTGTAATTACTTCCCTTTATTTGGCAATTTTCTTTCTTTTTTGGGGGGGGCAGTACCAGGGATCAGACTCTTGAGCTAGCACTTGCCAGGCAGGCGTTTATGCTGCTGAACTAAATCCCTGGCCCCTATTTGGCAATTTTCAAAATAACAAACAGTTTTCCTACAATCTCTCAAATATGACCCCTGAGGTTTAGAATTTTATTTGTTGTTGTGTCCAGGAATGATAACAGATACGTTCCTTAAAATTTAGTACAACTATTGTTATTCTTGAGTGTTCCTTTGCCATATCTTTAGCCAGTAGCAACACTTTTAAATTGGCTCTTGATTTCTTCTGCCATGACCTCGAAGTCTTGGGAGCTTCCTTGCTTTCTAATGCATCAAATTATATTCTCCCTGTTCCAGAAATAGAAAACATCATGAGTTTGTATTGATATTCACAACTCAAATCTAGGGTAACAGGCCTTTTACTCATTTTTTGATTCTGTAATTTGTTCCATTTCTCTTTAATAGAAAAGATTGACTCTTAGTGATATTAAAATGTTCATCTTTTTTTTTTTTTTGCTGTTAAACTTACATGGATTAATATTAGAATGTAGTTCCATTGGGGGTTATGTGTTAAATTTCATTTTAAATTTTAGATTAGTAATAAATGCTTTCTATATGTTTACACTGCAACTTTGTTTCATTTTGGGATTTTTGAAATTTAAATTTGTTTCATAACTATACAAAATATTTGTATGACTCAAAAGTCAAACTGTAAAACAAGTATTTCTCATGTTTTTATGTCCCTTTGTTCTCTTCGTAAATACTTTCATTTGTTTAGAGATTTCTCTTCCTTTTAACAATCACATTCCCTGCTCTGTTTAGAAGGCATCACAGCATGCCAACTGCTCCTACCTTGTAAAGTAATTTTGTAAAGCTTCCAAGAATGTTGAGAGCAGAGGCGAAATGAACTCTTCTCACTTCAAAGCTTCTGCTCTTAGATCCTGCCCAAGGCCACTTCCTGTGAGGAATTTTTTCCCTTAGAGTCATTTCTATGAAGACAGCTATCTACGTATAATGATTTTATTGCTCCTTATTATACATAGGAAATAATCGTAGAAGATGTACTGCATATGAGAGTGGCTCTGCAAAGACAGAGTGAGTCTTAAAATGTGCACAGCTGTGTTGAGTTCTCTGAGACACACTAATAAATTCCAAGAAGAGGCTTCTGAGCTTCAGGCTTCAGAACTGAAAATAATGTTCACAAGAAGAAACCCGTAGCCTTGATGAAGGTCTTGAGAATTCCCTTACTGTACTTGCTTACCTAGATCTACTCCAAATTGATTTTCCAATGTGCTTGGCAGTGCCTGACTATGAGTTGTGTGGGAGAACAAAATCAAAGGCTATATTACTGAATACAAAAGAAAGACTTTCCTGCTGTTCCTCAGAAGATCATCTCATCTTGCCTTGATTTTCAAGCTAAAGCACAGTAAAAAGGAGAGACAATTATCTTGATATGCCAGACCCAAAAACATTTTTTAAAAAACCCACAGTCATTGATTTTTAAAGCAGTTTTGGGGTTCTAACAGTTTCACATTAGTTCTCTATATTGATTATGCACCCTGAAAAAAAAATGTTTCTCTGTCCTTCAGCCTTGGCCTACATAACTATGATTACATTCAAGAGTCCTAGGCAGGTTGTACAGCACTCACTGTAAGACAGTCAGGACAAAAGTATTGGGAACTGATTGCACAGAGAGTAAGTGTGTGGCTGATGTAGTATTTCTGGAGAATTGGGTGATACTGACAAATGCATCTTGGAAGAGAAAGAAACTTGTTATTTCACTTGGAAGGGAGAATAACCAGACCATGCATAAAGAATAGGTAACTCAGTTTATTGGAAAGAATTCCTGGAGACTACAATTTCCACTAAAGGAGAGCATTGCTATTCCCCTCACAGTTTAGTGGATTGATATTTTAAGAGTTTCATCAGTAGAGTACAGAGAAGCTATTTAACAGGATTTCCAGTGACAATGCTGGTATTCTGCCTAAGTTTTATCCATATATATATATAAAGGAAACTTTTTGTTTGAATGATGTTTGTTAAGTTCTCCTTTTTGCTAAATATGACATTGTGACTAATTCAGTATATTGAAAGCATAATTAAAACAATTAGGTTGTTATGATAGCTATTGTGTGGCCATGCAATCTGTGTATGTGTCATTATGACCAATACTCCTTAATAAAATTAATATAAAGGTTAAATAAAACCAACTACAAAAACAAATCTTAAAAAGGACTATAAATCCTTACATTCATAACCTTAAATATGTATTTTGTGAAACATTACCATGAAGAACTTCAATGAAAAGTGTTAACTGTCAGAAAAGAAGTAAAAAATAAAGAATGAAAGAAGTTTTAAAAAAGGAAAGAAAAGGGGAATAAGAGATGGAGGGAAAACCAAATGTCTTAGAAATATTATAAATTTTAGAGTCTAATTACACTTACAAAAAACAATACTTTCCCAGATCTATTAGGTTTTACAACCATCTGTGAAGTCTTTAAAGCAATTTTTCTATAGGACCTTCAATTTATTCCATGAAATCATCATTTTTAACTTTAGTATTTTAGTACTACTTCCACAATCTTTGCCACAACTGACCCATATTTTACTTATATGTGTATATGTATCTATGTATATGTATCTTCTATTATTTTTAAGTAGACATTAAAAGACATCTAAGCTACAAACTTCATTAAAATTTAGATGCATGTATCCATGTTCCATTTGCAATTATCTTTCATTATCTGTATAACTGAGTTAACAATATTATCTATCTTATGATATATTTTTAAAGTTGAATAAATTAATGACAGCAAAACATTATAATATTCATTAATGTAGAGTAAAGGACAAATGGAATATTTCCTTTCTCCATATAAAACTCATGATACATGCATTTGGTTAAATAATAAACACACATTGTTTGTGTAATCATCATCATCAAAACAAAAAGTTTGCTTTTCAAACATTTTGAAGCACTAAGTTAAATTGTCTTTGATTGTGAGATGTCACAGCAGAAGCCAGCATTTGACTGCATAGTTATTCTACTTCTAATTTTGTATATCAAAGAAAATCATAGTGTTTCTCAAACTAAAACTCCACCTAAACTTCCAAGCTAAAATTCTATGTCAGTTACGTACTAAGCCCGATATGTCATTTCTTATTTTTAAGAACTATGACATTGTGATGCCCAGATATAGACATATTGTATCTTGTAGCAGGGCACCATATTTCTTATAGATTTTTCATCATCATGTGGAAGCAGTAATTTACTCCAAAATAAGGTAGAAATATATCAGAAGAACTTTGAAAGAGATGTGTATTATTAAATTGTGATAGGCAAAAAACATTTTAAGGCTAGAGCTTTTAGAAAAATATTGACTAAATTTTACATGTCAACCTAAGTAACTAGACTAGAGTTAACAGACGTCTTCTTAGAAAATCTAGATTGATTTTATGTGTACAAGAAGTGAAGGAACAGTGAATCTCATATTTACCGGAATTAGTGTATCATCTTCCTGAGGGCTTCAACCAACAGAACACATTTTGTTTTCTTCAAGAACTTATTTTCTGCTTCTGCTTCAAAACAATGAATGTTGTTTATCCAAGGAGCACATGATGTGTCCTTTCAGAACATAGAGAGTTATAATCAAGGAACAGCTGTCTGTCTATTGAATTACTATTTGTTTTTCCATATTTCAAAGCTTAAGTTTCCATATTTCATATTTCATATTCCATATTTCCATTTCCATATTTCAGGCTTAAGTTTCTTTAAACCCTTTTTATTTCTATTTAATAAATACAGGTATAGAGCAAGCAGGATAAAGCCAACTTATTAAAAAACTGCAAAGTAGTAGTAAACATTTCAATAGAACAAAATTAATGTAAATGTTATCTCTAGGTTTTAAAAAACTCTCAAATTTACTTCTATTTTTTTAAAAGTTGTATAAAGTTGCTGAAGGTAGCATTTTTTTTTCTTTCTGTCAAAGGAATACTGAAGACAGACACTTTGAGAATTTGAGCAATTGATTTCTTTGAAAATTTATGTTTTTTCACTTCAGTACTAAAGTAGAATTTTGAGGTTCAATGAAAGCTATTGGAGATGTTGTGACCATATATATGTTATGTACACATTTCTAAACTCTCAACTACAGAGTGTCCAATACTAAGACAAGGGAACTTCTGTCTTTTCAGGTTCAAGTATATTTTATTCATTGGCAAGACGGGCAGAAGGTCTACCAACTTTTCATTACTTTATGAAAATATTTCAGACATTAAAAGCAAGCATTAATGGTGCCAGAAGAGAAGACAAAACTGAGAAATCAAAATTAAAATTATTAAATGTTTCCAAATGTAATATATCTATAAGTCATTGGCAGTTTTTAAATCACTAAACTTGAAATTGTACAAATTATTTTGAAGAGATATCTGCAGCATTTTCTCAAGAACGCCCTAGGCCAAAGGGATGTTTTAAAAAACATCCCTCTTGCTTCATTTGTTTTTCAGTTTTCTACCTTCCTGCATCCTTCTAGTCTCTTTAAGTTCTATCCTAAGTTAAACAGCAAGTCTGTTTTCAAAGGACCAGTTTAACACAAGACTCTCTTGCAGTGGACATACTAATTTTTAGTTCCAGCACATCTCCAGATGTGAGACCTCAATTAAATCTACCCTTGTTTCACGGACTAATTTAAAATTTTACCTAAATCTCAAGCCTTAGCACCTGTTGGGATTTTTTTGCTAATTAGTACACAGATTGTTACTTCCAAGTCTCCACTCATTAGTTCTCTTTCTTTTCAACTCAGAAATCAAAAACCTTTCCCTTTAGTTTTAACTATACACTGCTCACTTCCCAAGACCCAACACAGAGGTCACCTTTTTTCTAAACATCTTGTACAACTACTTCATCCCTTGTAGACTCTTCTTTTTTTAGCGTTACACAGAATTGAGATTTTCTTACAATATAAGCCTTAATATTACTCATAATTGTATCCCCCTGATGATTTTGGTTTTGTGTAGCCATGTATGCCAGCTTTTTAAGAAAAAAGTAAATTCCTTACATAAAAATGGAACATTAAGTGAGAGGGAAATCACTTACATGAAAATAGTTCATTCTAATACTTAAGGCTCTGCTGTAGCCTACCAGTAGGAGATTTCCTTCTAAAAGTGAGCCTATATGTCTAGGCTCAAGGTTTGTTACTAGCTTTAATAAATATAGAAATAGAGCAAGTAGGATAAGGACGACCTATTAGAAAATTGCAAAGCAGTGTTAAACATCTCAATGATAGATTTAGAAATATATACATAGTATCATACACAATACTCCTTTTACTACATGAGGAATATACACAAGAATGTTTTCTTGATACTTCTTTCAGAAAGCAATAGCTTATCCCATTGCTATTGTTGAATTTAAAATATATTTACAACCAACCCTTCTTTAGGAATTCCATTTAAATCCTGGGCTCCATATTTCAGAATGCAAAGTGACAGTACATTATTCCTTAAAGATAATTATTGGAAATAAATAAGAATATTAAATAAATTCATAAACAATATTTGTGATCAAAAACTGTTTGAAACACTTATAACTCATCTTTCCTATATCATTCACGAAGTAACTATAAATACAAATTCTAAATGAGACTTAAAAAATTATTTTATCAAAGAAAGTACACAAATGAATTATTTGTCTGTCTTCAATAAGATCACTTTTAAGAATCCAAATTTATTTGTTTGCATTATACCCACTGCTTAGTTTAGAAAATATAGTACCAACTATACCCAGAAAGAAATTGGAATCATTCAACTCTTTCCTACTCCAATCCATCAGGTAGCAATTATTTTCCCCATGACATAGTTAACACAAGCATGACTGGAACCTAACAAAACCACGGTAATTACCAGAGTACACTGAGCTATTCTGTAGAGTAGAAGCCAGTTCACTGATAGATTTGCTCACAGTTTGTCCGAGCTGTAGAGGAATCAATATGTTTCTAAGGTATTTGACTTAAGGAACTGAAAAAATAGAGTTGGGAAAACTAGACTAAATACTTCAGGAAATAGACAAGGAAAAGAATTCTATCTGAGGTGTGTTATTTTTGAAATGTCCATGGACATCCAAGTGGAGAGACTGATCAACATTTAGATGCAAAAGCTTGAAGTAAAGAAGTATTAATATATAGACAGGCTTGCAATCCATTCAGTTACCCTATTTTACTGAGAGCGTGAACATCTATGTACCAGTCACGTTCGTATCACTGGGACAAGATGCCCACATTCACTGTTTAAAAGTGGAGATAGCTCAAAGTGTTTAGAGGAGTCATAGTTGACTCCAAGGCAGAAACAACATGGTAGGGCCACATGGGGGAGAAGAGCAGTTGCCCACATAGTGTCCAGAAAGGTGAGAGAGAGAGAGAAAGAAAGAGAGAGAGAGAGGGGAAGAATAAGGAAGAGGAGGAGGAGGAGAAAGAGGAGCTAGGAGCAAAAACATACCCTTCTAGGTCACATGCTCAGCAAGCAGCCTCTTCCAGCAATGCCCCAATTCTGAATAGTACAGTCTGCTACGAATTTCTCAATGGACTACTCTATGGCTGAGGGTAGTACCCATATGATCTAATCACCTTTCAATCACAGGACACTTTGGAGAGGCATTTTAGATATAAATCATAACAATAGACCAAAAAGAAATGTGGCTCAGTGTCAGGGAAAGAGAAGTCCTTCCACATTTTTTTTCTTTTTAAAGTTTTTATTTTATCGGTACATATTAGATATACATAATGATAACATGCATCATAGGGAATTTGTACCTACATATAATATACCTTACTCTAGGAAGAAAAAACAGAAACAGTAAGCAAAGTTATCAAGAGACAATAGTTGAAAGTGAGAGAGAAGCCAGAGAACTATGGCTTCTAGGAAGCCAAGTGAAGAAAGTTTTTCAAGGAGGCAGGCCTAATCAACATTTTTGAGTGTGGCTACTAGATTAAATAACATAAGCACAATAGACCATTGGATTTAATAGCATTAATGCTGACTTGGACATGATCACATCGGATGTCATGGTTGAAGAAACAATCTAATTGAAATAGATCAGAAGAAAAGGGAATGAGTGGAATTATAAACAATGAAAATAGCAGTGTGCTGGTGAGAAGATATATTTAAGAAGGATAATTTGGTAGTTCAGAAGAGAGAAAAGAAAGAGATACTGGGGTATTCATATGTAGGCAAGAAAGTGTCAGATCTGCGGCAAAAGTGGGACCTTAGCCCTGGCTGGGAGGGGAGCCAAAGTCTACAGGTACAAACTCAAATGGGTAGCTACATGTGGTGGTAATAGTTAATTATCACAATGACTTCTTCAGAGATATGGACCTATTTTGTTCCTTTTGTAGATGAGAAAACAGAGTGACCAGTAAGTCAAAATAAATTGCATAAGATCAATAGCTGGAAACCAACTGAGCCAGAATTTGAAACCAAGCATTTTGGTGTCATGAACTAAATGCTCAACCACTATTCTGATTATATAAATATATATATATACATTTAGCACACAGTGAGTTCTCTATTAGACTGTTTTTATCAGTTCTATGCAACACATTTTCAGCATGGCACTGAGAACCCAGAAGCACAAAAAGGAACACACTGGGCTGGCAAGGACTTGGAACTCTGTCCCTAGCCAGAAGAGATAATGACACTCCAGAAATTATAGCTTTCCACCTTTATATCTTTAAAACCACAGATAACAATGTAGCTGCTTACACTTAAAAATATTAGAAAAAAAGAGCTCTGGTTTTACATAAAATGTAAGCAAATGGGAAATATGGAAGAAATTAAGGAAGAAAGACCTGAGAAAGAGCTTAGGTAGTACAGAAATATGGTATTTCTGTCTCAAGATACTTCAGTCTGTCACTTCAAAGAAGCTTTAGACGTTGTGTTGCTTTCAACAGAAGGTGGAATATCAACATGTCAATCCCATTTGCTTGACTTAATTAATGAGTATCATATGAAAAGGGGTTTCTATTTTAAAATTCTACTGTATAAGTATTCAAAAATAGAATTAATCGTGCAGCACTTACAGGTCAACTGTTATGCCTTAAGAATGTTTAAGAGGAGTTTATATCTCTGGGATCATTTGCTACCTACGGAGGTTTAATGTAGAATTAGCAGGGTCTCTCCAGGGATAAGTAAGCTGGTGGAAAGGGAAGAATCCAAGTTTGGGAATCAGATGACCCAGTCCAGTCACTTACTGGTAGCATGCCTTAAGATTAGTCACCCACCACTCCTGGCCTCAATTTTCTCACATATAGAATAGGTATAATGATATTCATCTCCCAAGCTCTTGTAAAAAACTTATCTGTGAAGGGGGATAGTGATTTTCATTTGTTTATTTTGTTTTCTTGTGCTCCTTTCACTCCAACTTCTTCACTACAAATGTTCATAGAAAACTTGGATGAGTACAAATATATTTAGGATGTTGCAAAGAGAATCCTGGTCCTGAGTGTGAGACTAACTAAATCAATTTTGAGGCACAGTAAAATTCTTTGTTGCTACCCAGCTAATAGAAAGAGTCATAGAAATTAAATGTACAAATGTTAGAAACAGATTTGAAAAAATCATCTAATTCTACATCAGCCCTATGTCCTTGAACACATCAACCTGTCTCTGCCATAACTTCTTCAGTGAGATCATAATAGTACCAACGAGCTATATATATTGAGATCATTAAATGAGGGAAATGCATTTAAAATGAGTAGCAAAGGGCCTATCATCTACTAAGCTCTCAGTAAATGGTAGCGATGCTTCCTCTGAGGATCTGCTCTGTGGTTTAAGAGCCTGCCGCTTTGACGTGTTGTTCCACTTCCCCGGGGAGGTTCTGCTACTTTGAAGATTAAAGGGAAGGCTCTTTCATGGCTTTCATACAACCCCTTGGATTACCTTTGATGCTATCTGCTCCTGTAACTTAGAGTCTCTCCAGAATTATTCGAACAGGACAATGAAGAGAATTTCATTCTTTTCTATGCTGAGTTTTTTTTGTCATTGGATTAGTGGGGCCATAAAAGAGTGAAGCCATTTTCCTGGTGCAGGAAACTCCGTTATTACTCATTATTTTCAAGTATTATATGCTTTCACCTTTTGTGTCACAGGATAATTCTGATCAAAGAAATTGTGTGTGCCTAAAATATAAAGAGTCGTTCTCATTCACCCCATGTATAAAGGGCAATGAGGAATGCCATTTTTAGAGAAAGATTAAAAAATTCTTTGAAGATCAGCTTCCTTACCCTCTTTTATCTAGAAATATACACATCAAATGAGATGCTCAGAGATTTAGTTTCTGCTAAGAAGCTTAAAAAAATTAGGAACCGTGGTTGAATGTAGCATTTCTGTTTGAATGCAGAGAAAGTGCAGTATAATGAACTGCTTTGTTCCAGGTTTCACTTTCATATTCTGTTCTTCATCTCTTCCTTGATTGTCAAGAAATTTAATATTGCTATTTAAGGACAGGACATATCTTTTAAGTCATTTATTTCATCTAACATGGATGCCTTATGCTGTCAATGTCTCTGAAGAAATGAAGTAAATTAATAGCATGATAATTAATCTATATGTAATATTACATAAAACTCAGACAAAAATGTCCAGTTAAACAGGCCATCTCTGGAATGTCCCAGGGTATTTCTCCTTTAGCTTTCAGTCCTCAACAGGTGAAAGGAAATATTTTAGAAGACACACGCAAGTGCTCATAGATCTGTGCCCTGACTATATTTGCAGATTGTCTATCCTTTTCTAACACTTTGCAGGAAATGAAGTACTGGCACTTTGAGCCAATAAGCCCAGACTCTGAATCACTGTCTCTGAGGACTTTCAGGTTTATCTGTAAAGATGCGATCATGTGGTCAAGCTAACGATGGCAAATTAAAGGGGCGTCAGGATCTCTTTGTCAGGCAGTGGCTGATGGGAATCTGGAGCAGAGAAAGGCACATTCTCTAAACGCTGCATGTCCTTCATTTTGCTTCCACTCCAAAGGTAGAAGCAAAGGAAAGCTTGTCATTGCTCTAGCAAGGCTTTAGGGACAAAATCATAAAGCTAGCACAGTAACCAAGGTGGCAAAGTGAATGATTCTGAGACCGGAACAGGTCAAATCAACCAGTATATCAGGTCATATCAGAACAGTGTGGAATTAAATTATCTGGGCCTCTGAGGTGACCATGCCCCCTCTTATTGCAGTGTGCCGGGTCTCAAGAACCAGGAATCTGTTCTTGCACAAGATAAATATAGTTAGTGGTAAGACACAGCAGAATTTGACTGCCTTCGCAGAGACCACTTAGATGGGGAATATTCTCAGACTCTCTGAAACTTAGTACCCTCCTCTAAAATGCAGGAAATTAAAATAGTAGCTATTTCCACAGTATTCTGACAATTAAAGGCAAAAATTTATGTGAAAATCTTTGGAAAGAGCCTATCACGTGATAGCAACATGTAAGCATCGGCCTTATTAAAAGTTGGATCACTATTTTCATTCTAAAATTCCCCAGTGGAAATACAGATACAGCTTACCTATTAAATTTTTAATTAAACTATAGTCATTTAGTACTTTATAGGTACTACTGAGAGACCAGTTCACACAAACAATGAGGCTAAGTAATATTGTAGCAAAAGTTTTCAGGATCATTTTTAAAAATGGAGAGAAATCTGCTATCAATTGGGAAAAAAGAATGGCTACACTCCTCTTGATTTTAGGGTTTCTGCTCCATCCATCACCCCTAGCAGCCTAGGAAGCATTCCTCTGGAAGCTATGTTACCTCTTTTTCATATGGAAAGAGAACAGAAATCCTATCACTAAGCACTAAGATCCCTGGCACTTGGAGACAAACAGACTTTTCACCTGCCTGTGTAGTAGAGGGCAGACAGGTGTCCTCTATTTTATTTTCCACTTAAAACTCAAATGCTGATGAAGAGTGGCAACATATGTTTTAAAATTTTAGTTTTTTTCACTTTATCATGCACAGCAGCAAAAGAATATGTTGAACTCTTTTTGCCTAGGAGTCGCCCTGATGCAGGAGCTGTTCAAGTACTTTTGTAATCATAGATACCATTCGTCTATCAGGAGAGCAACATTTCAGGAAAATCTGTTCCAAAGAGGTGTTTGTTTGTTTGTTTGTTAAGAGAAAAAAAACAAAATTTCAAAACACAGTATTTAGAGGTTAGCGATGGTTGACACATTGTCCAAAGAGGTTTTGTGCTCCGCACATTGTTTAACCATTGACTTACTTATGTGGCTGTGTTTATTCTTGAATGTATTCAGTCACACAAGTGTTGAAGCAACATGATACATGTCATATGTTTGGGATGGAATAAATAAAATATTACAGAGTACTCATAGCACAAGGCAAAAATATTGAGTTCCCCATGGAAAACAAAGTAATAATTTGCCTCATAGTGCCTTTATTTTTTTTTTAATTTTAAAAGGCAAAACATAAAAAGAGGATAGAAATGATACAGGATTTCAAAAAATAGGAAATTAACACTAGTGAATATATTGCATATTGTTATCTTAGAAGTAGTTATTCAGGTTACAAGCTTTAGGCATGAAAAAATGATCAAACAATGAAAATGCAAACTGTTCTTTTTGTTGAACTAACAGATTTGTAGTATAACTATATATCATATATATATATCTGTATACATATAATCTTTTCCCTTCTTCCTTTTCTTCTTTCCCCTATCCCAGTTGTTCTTTCCTTTGAGCACTATCTTTTTCTTTCATTATCAAAATATCTATTGTACATTTTGGATCTTATTACTCTTTCAAGGTTTTTTTTAATACTATGGATACAGGATATTTATCAATGTGATTTTCATTTATTTCATTTGGGAATATGATCTCAAGTTGCCTCCATTTATCTTTAAAGGCTTCAAGATTATCCTTCTTTATAGCTGAGTAATATTCCATTGCATAAAAATACCACATTTTTTTACCCATTCCATGGTTGAGGGATATTCAGATTATTTCCAAGATTTAGATATTACAAATTGTGCTGCTATAAACATGGGTGCACATATATCGCTATCACATGACATTTTCAATTTTTCTGGAAAAATACCCCCCAAAAAAATAGCTGGATTGAATGGAATGTCCAGTCCTAGTTTTTTGAGGCATCTCTATCTTGTAGTACCTTTAATATACATCCTATTCTAGGGTAGGCAAACATTTAAGAATTAGTTTTCTGCATTGTTTTCAAAATTAACTTTAGTATCTGTAAATTTGCCTTCCAGTTTACTTCTTTATAGTTTTTTGAAATTCATCTTCATTTGAGATTTCTGATTTCTTCTTAAGTATCTTACTAAGTCCTATGTAGTTTTGAGATAGGAGCTAATAGTGCAATCATAAAAAGTCCAACCTAATCAAAGGGATTAACTGCTAAGAACTATTGTAATTTCACTTGATACCTTTACAAGTTCCAAAAGTAAGTATTATACTTACTTTTATAGCAGATGAGGATAGTAGACACAAGAAAGGTTAGGTAACATCCGAAAACACTGAACTACAAAGCCCGTGACCTTTGTAGGACTGTACCCAGTTTTGTATCAGACCTTCACTTCACCATTGGTGGACAAATCACTGCCTGTCAGTCAGTTAATATCTCCCTGGAAGAATGTAACAAACTAATTTATTGCATATATTATCTAATCTTTCTAGCTTAATTGATCATTAAACTATTATTTTACTGGGGCTGTTAGGACTTCTCATATAATTTACTAGTCTTGACAAAGCTCTTTTCCTTATGGGACATTATTAGCCAGTTTGTAAAATCAATCTAAAACCAATCGTTTCACATTACTCTCTCCGTACATTTATGTGGCAGTGTTTCTTTAACTTATTCCTTTACTTCATAATCTTGAATTAGTGCAAAACTAATGTTAAAAAAATTTAAATGTTTTAGGACAAAAATCTCAATACTCTGAAAATCAGGTCTTTGATTTTAGGTAACTACATGGAAATAGTTGAATTTCCTGATATCTACTTCGTAAATATCTGTAAATGAGATATTACAGTAGAGGCAACCCCCAAGGCCTTGTATGCTTCTGTTATCACTTAACTGTATTTCACTTATAAATAACCCTTGGATTAAAAAATGATATATTTTTCATTACCCAGGGAGAAAATGTATAGTTTTATCAAAGATACATCTGCTAAGGATGGGCAGATTCCAATTAAACTTGTGACATCTCTACTCAAAACCTACAAACAACCGCCAAATTCATTTACTTGCTCAGCTATTCTGGGATGCCTTGATGGCAGTGTTCATAATACAGGTTTCTTGTGTGCTCATAACATTTCCTTGCCAACCTCATCAGGAATGAGACCAGAAAAATAAAACATACCAGAAATGAATCATACAGACAAAACCCCCCACAAAATTTCAGTCAATCAAGAAAATGTTTAAACCTCTCTGAAAGTTAGGCATGTCTTGATCTATAGCTAATAGATGTTTCCTAGATATCTAAGAGTAAGAGGAAATAATTCACTGATTGTCTCTAGGATTTTCCAAGCATGGAAATACTGTAATAACCCTGGACAGGAGTCTGACAGTGACGGTGGAAGACAGTGACTGTCTCTATGTATGATGCAATCTGCACCTGACATTCTACGTCTGTCCTAGTATCAGGTGTAAGCATGGTGCCTGGTTCACCAGCACATTGCTTATTTCTATGTGCAATATTTTCTTTTGTCTTTATTTCCCCTTATGGAGAATTGAAAGATTGAAATAACAAATATTATACCATTTAACTACCAGGAATGGACAGCCAGACAGATAGATAGACGCAGATATCTTAACGTGACACAAGTGACACTTGCATATTATATTTCAAGTTACCTTTTTAAAGAAAAACCTAAAGTTAATCTTGTATATTTTCCCTCTGCATTTCTCCCCAGTATTTATTGTCAAGAATTTGAATTCCAAATTATGTTATGAATAAAGATTTATAATTATTACAATGGTTTCTTAAATACAAATACTTATTTGTTTTTAATCAACAGTTACCCTGATTTTTGTTGTTGTTGTCCACTTTTGCCTCTTTCACTCCTGGCTTCTCTACACTTTATTTTCTTCTTGCTGGAATGTTAGTAGCAAGAATCTGCTTTACATATACATCAGAAATGTGTGTGTTTTACATAGGTTACTCTATGAGGCTTCGGTTATAGAATTCTACTTCCAAACATATTTTTACTGACCACTTTGGAGGAATATTTTCACTCTTTTGAATTGAGATAAAAAGTAATTATAAAAATAAACTTTATCCTCTCTGCTATGATTTAAAATTTTCCATCATGTACTTTATACATGATTCAATTATAATGTGTGTGAGGCTTCTTCGTGAATTACTTTTAATTGATCAGCATTCATTTGTTTGTTTGTTTGTTTGTTACTGGGAATCAAACTCATGACCTCATGCTTACCAGGCAGGCTCTGTACTGCTGAGCTATATCCCTGGCTATTGTTTGTTTGTTGAGACAGGGTCTTTGTTGTTCAGACTGGCCTTGGACTCACTGTGCGACCCAGGCTGACCTTGAACTCAGGATGACCCTCCTGCTTCAGCCTCTAGTGCTGGGATTACAGGAGTGTCTCGAATATTTTTTTTAATTTAAAGCTCATACTTTATTAATTCTGGCAAGTTCAAAGCTATGTAACCTCTGCATGTAATTATCTCTAGTCTCTCTTTCTATACTACTTGTTAGTCTTATGTTAAGACTTTGAGTCATTCTACTCATGCTTCTTAATATTTCTTAGAGTTTTTATCTTTTTTCTTTTTTCTGAACTGAATTCTGGGTATTTACTTAATTTTTTAGCTCAATTACTCAATCCTCAGTTGTGTCCCATGTGCCTCTTGGTTCATCATTTGAGCATTTTATTTCAATACAAGTTTGTATTTTGTAATGAGTTTACAAAGGCTCAAATAGTTTTTATTATTTTACTTGTGTCTTCTTTGTCAAGAAACATCTGTATTAAAACACAACAGTTATATATATTTATGAGTATAGTTTAATGATTCATCATGTATATACAAGGTGAAATGATCTGGTCTGAGTAATTTTCTACTCTTTCATATGCTGGGACTAATTATGCATGAACCAAAGAGCTAATCATTTGCAGTACAGCAAAGTGGCTAAGAATGTGGACTGGGGTTTGAGGTCCAAGATCTAACTCGGACTCTATACTTACGACATGAATTGTTCTTGAATTGCTATTTAATCTGTGTCTTCCACACTCCTCACACAAAGAGGGATAAAAATAACAGTACCAATCTTAAAACTGTTAGAACAATAGTGAGAAATATATGTAAAGTATTTAGTATAGTGCCTGGTACATAATTTATGCATGTCAATAATAACCAATGTTTCAATGAATTATGACTATTTCCTTAGAGACTATATCATTGTACATATTTCCCTTTTGTACTTGTTAAATTGTGTTTATTAGTTCATCTTCCAAGTGAGATGTCTCCTGCAAGCATACTGAGCTATAACTGTCCTCCTCAAAGTAAGACAGGCTTGTGGACACTTTAGCTCTGAACCTATGGTAAGCAGAGTGGCTACACACATCTAGGCAGGGCTCCTTCATTCAGGATCCAACTGTGACTGAATGGCAAATGTTCCTTCCCTTGACTCTGCATCATATTTTGGTACAGCGCCCCAAACAGAGAACCAACTTAAAACAAACATAGAACTTGCAAGTGCAAATACTATAATTTCAGTCCCTCTTTCAATTCTGATAATATATTTTATTTAACTCAACATTTTCAAAATATCATCCTTTCGCCATGTAACGGGTGGTGGCGTACATATTTCAGGGCATAGTGGTATAGCCCTCTAATCCCAGGATGACAGCCCAGTACAGGAGGACAGTCAAGTTTGAGGCCAACCTGGAGCTTCAGGACGAGGCCTTCTCTCAAAAAATGGTGGGCTTTTAGTTTGGGTTTAATTTGGTTTGATTGTTTTCATTGCTGGGTATCTAACTAGAGGCAATGGTAAATGTTCACCTAAAAGTGAATGAGCTTATTGTGTTAGAGGCTAAAAGCACTTGTTCATTTGAACATTCCTAGGATAGCCTGAAAAATTCTCAGAGAAATTTCTGGATATTTCTTGGTGTGGGGTGGGGAATATTGCTGTGATAGCCAGGTATGTCTTTGGTTACTGTTAATAAGATGGATTCTAAATTTCAGGATGATATGAGGTAGTAATGCATGTGTGGTAGACATACATGCTTTCAAATGTCAGAAAACAAAGCATGACAAGATGTTCAAATTTAAATAATCAAAATTATTTTAATTAAACATGTAATAGCAAAGCATTTTGCAGCATCTCCTTTTTGCCAAGTGATAATCTCTGTTAATATTTAAAAGTGAAGAAATTTTTCCTTTTACTTTTATAGGGGAGATTATTTAATTCAAACAATAAAATGACAAAACTATTTTGTGGCATAATCACCAGACTTAATACGAAATTTTTAAGTAATTATTCTGGCCCTCAAACTTTTCCTATTGCCACTTACTGTGTATATGATACAAAATTTGATGCAAGCGTTAAATTTAGGGTTTTTCTTGCCCACACTATTTCTGCTACAATGGTTCAAATCAAGAAAAGCGGATGACTAAGGAATGATAACTAAAGCAAAGTAAATAAATTGTTTTGACTTTTAAAAATAATACTTAATTTTATGTGTATGGATGAGCTCCTTTACAGTCCTAGAATAGCATAACACTTAGATAACAGCTTTGAGATATTTACTTTATTTTTAGTTTTAAAAGTTTAACCAACTCATAGAGCATGTCAAATAAATAAATTCAAAAGGAACGAGGATTGTCTGCTATAGCTAAATATACTTTTGTTAATCAGCTATTCATTTATTCAAACTTTTCATTTTGTTTTAAAAATGTGATATAATTCAATGGGGTATTTCCTTAAGGGGGCCAAACACATAGTTGAAGTATTAGAGAGGTAAAATAACATCAATCACATGTGTCTCTGACACCGTTATGGATCCCAAGTATTTCAGGGGGACTTGAGGAGGTAAAATAAGTGTTGAGATTGAAGATGATGGTATATTATCAGCTCTTTGCCTAATAAATCTATGTCTATCTGTCTATATCTGTACCTATCCATATCTCTGATTTAGTGTTTAATTTTAAGTGCAGTGCCCTTTTTTGATTCATACTTGGCGAGTCCATGCTTAACATAAAATAAATATCCTCTTTCTACCTTCCTTGTGGAAGTAGAAGTCCTGCTACTTCTCTAAAAGCATGACCCACCTATCCATTTCATCCCTGGAGCTCCCACCTTTCCTCATTCTACCAAACCCTATAAATGGAGTTGTCCTGCAGGTACCTTTTTTTCTCTGAAGTATTACTTCTAATTTATAAAATCATGTCCTTCTTTCAATGTGTCTGTACTGCATTTTTGCAGTCCCTGCTAGTGTTGACTTACATCCCAATGAACTCACAGCTGCCTTCCTGCACAACTTACATAACTCAAACGTTTGCTGTTTCATCCTGGTCTACCTTCAGCCCAGTAGATTCCACATGTAAATTAAATTGTGAAAACATACACCCTAACATAATCATTTTTGACTGCTAGAATGTGTTTCCCAAGGCACCTGAAGCATTTCACCATCTTTAGAAAGCTACTGTCCACATTTGGCTGCCATGTACCTTAATTCCCTTCCTTGTTCCTGGGACAAAATACCCCACCTCACAATTTAGAGGAGGAGAAGTTTATTTTTGGCTCACAATTTTTAGAGGAGTCAGTCTGTAGTCAGCTGGCTCCAAGGCAGGAAAGGTTCAATGGAAGGGCTGGACAGAAAAATGCCCATGTCACAACTACCAAGAAGCAGAGACAGAAGGGAGGAACTGGCAAGGGGAATACCCCTTTCCTGGCCACGTTTATAGTGACCCCTCTCACACCAGGAACCTCCTAACAGCACACTTAGCTGTGGAACTCTTTATGAAGAGTCCAGAGTATATTCCAACACAGTCTATAATCACCTTCCAGAAGCCCCACTTGTGCTAGCAGGGAGTTCATGAGATTAGAGAACACCACACATGTAGCATATTTTAATATGACATCTTCTTGGCAGTACGGTTGGAAAAAGGGTCAGAACTCTGAAGTCTGCCTAATTATCACAAAATAAATCACATACTATAGTAATTTATTCTATTTTTTATTTCTTCTTGAACCATGGCTAGTGTCACAGTGTGACAAGTATTCCTACATCCCAACATACCTACTTTCATTCCTGTGAAGTAGACACTCAGTTAATTTTTAATTTGGTTTTTCTAGGATGCCTTGAAGAATTTTCTGCTTGTGTTTGACCTTCAGAAAATAATTATTTAGTTTTCATCTCCCAAGGAGTTTTTTTAAATCAATGTTCATCTCTGCACATTTAGGAAAATGCACTAGAGTTGAAACATAAATGTTAATTGAAATTCTTCAATTCTGTGATTGAACCCACACCATGAGATTATTCACAGTCAAAATGGTTACATGCAAAGCTCCTCTAGTCTTCCCAGAACAGAAAAGAGTGGCCTTCTTTATCTTTGTCTTTTTCTTTTTGCCTGAGTAAATTTCTACAAGGAACAAAAATTCGTATTTCTTGGGAAATTGTTGGTACTACTTTCCGACCACTGTATAGTATAAAAGGTCACAGCTTGTGAGAAATCAGTCACATACAACAATGAATTGAATTTCAGCCTCAAATTTAAAGGTCAACACAAAACTTCCTGACACATGGAAATTTTACTGCTCATATTCCTGCTGTAAAAGATAGTGACTGATAACTCATTTTATTCATTTACTATGTGTGTGCTGAGTTGGTTTTTCATCATAAATCTAAATGACTTGAAAAGGAGAAGATTGTAAGTGATACTATGCCTATTGTATTATGGTCCACATTATTTCCTGGAAATTACTGCTTTTTCAAAAAAAATAGTGTTCTTGTGTTCCAGTATCTCATGGAGGTGCATCGCATATGGCTGTGCTACAATTAATCAAGGGAAAACATAAAATGATGCTCAAAACTGGTCATAAGTGTCATCTCTATGTCTATATCTCTCTGTGACTCTGCCTATGTCTATGTCTGTCTCTTTCTCTATCTCTTTTCTTGGTGTTTCCCAATGTGCTTAATTGGATGTCTTTTCAAATACTGTAAACATCTATAATATTATAGTGATGCTGAGAACATTTTCTGAAATGTTTTAACAAATAGAATTTTGATCAGCACTTCTCAAATTTGCTTTAGTTTTATGAACTCAAGAAACTAATTTGGCAAGATTGTTCCAAAACACACATTACTCAGGCAAACAAGAAAGAGATGAGCTCTCTCTTGCAATCATTATGCTTGTCATCTTTCTCTTGACAGAAAAATCATTAAGTACATACAGGGAACCCCATAATATATGCTCATTATCAGAATATGGACCTGAAATCACAGAAAGGTCCTTGACTGCAAGTTTTACTTTAGCTGAGATTAGAAAATTTGTTGCAAACATTGATTTATGAATTTTTGTCTGAAAATGTTTCAGTTGACTCAAATGTACTTGAAAAAAATCCCTAATAATCTAGGAATTGTAGGTGAAAATTGGCTGTGCACTTTCCAGATCTTATAAAACTACTCACATTTTTAAACCAATTTATTTCTACTTCCTCAAATGTCTCTGCGTATTCTAAATATCAGTTTATGCACCAATCACGGAATTCAGAAATTATCTTGAGCAAGTAATTCAAAATGAATATCCTACAAAAGCCATGACATCTTTAAACTGAGAGGATGACATTAACTCTACAATATTTATAATAAGTTTCTCTTAATAGAGACCCCTTTGGCATTGCCATCCTCTAGCATTTAGAGGTAATTTATCCAAACTACATCATCATAATAGCTAGCAACTGAGTAACATGCTAGACTGTGTTGAGCGCTTAGTATATCACTGCCGTTAACAACAGATTACATGAATTATCTTCATTCATTATCACAAAATCCTTGTGAATTACACTAGTATCCCTATTTAAAAGAAATAAATGGCAGGTAGTTGTTAATGGCTTTTAAAAGGTTACTGAGCTAGTCAGTATTGGAAGCAGTAATGTGAAGATCTCTAGGAACTGTGAATTCTGTGCTTTTCCATTTAGACATAATACTAAGCCTCTTTCATCTATGATGCATACTTACCTGCAAGCAATGATCTTAATAAAAATATGGTTTCTACATAACCAACTTTATGTAGACAGATGTTACAATTACACAGTTCATTCTTGACAAAGGGGAGAAATAAAACATACTTTCCTTAAATCACTCAATATTATTGAGGATTTAAATTACATTCATTTTAGGAGATGAATGTATAAATGTGACAAGGTAAATGTAAATTAATTATATCCTAGTAATCCTGGACCCAACTCTATCTAGCATTGCTCTCTCTCTTTTGGGACCATCATTGCTCCCTGACTTGATTGGCCTTGTTCCTTTATAGCAACGGTTCAATGGGTGCACAAATATTTATGAGAAATTGATTTTTTTAAAACTGAATTTTGCCATCTAGGAAAAAAATGTGCTTTCACATTTCACATGCATGTGTGCTCTCAATGGTCCTTGTAAACCTGTGTAATGACATTTTGTACACTCCCCTAAGCTGATTGCACTGAGGTTTTAATCATCACTGTACAGTCTGTTAAATACACAGCAATGGTGGTGACTTGTACAAGTCAAACCATGTCACTCTTCCACTAGGAGGAGTTCTCCAGTGACTTCACACTCAGAAAAGAATCCAAAATGAGATACCTCATTAACCCCAGTGTATCCTGCACACCACATTTCCTCAAAGCTTTCCTTCAATCACTCAGTCCCATCAAAAAGGCCTTTCTGCTCACATACCCCAAGCTGACTTCCATTTAGGGGCTTCGTCTTTACTTCCCACAGTTGGGAAACTATTCTTCTGGTTGTATATAAAAAAGGGTTCACTCACACAGATTCCACAATGCCATCTGGTCACAAAGTTCTCCAGCACTCTTTGTCCTCTTATCTGATTTGTTTTTCACTGGATCAGATATAGCTATTTTCCAAGTTGTGTCTCTCTTAGTGTGTTTCTTACGTGTAGTTCCATTAGTATATGTCATGGTTTATGTCAGTGGCCCCCAGGCCTCATGTATTTGCACTGTGCATTTGTGATTGGTTCATTGTCTAGTGCTTGGATTAGTGGTGTCAGTGCTACACCCTCCCAGGGGATGGAGCCAGGATGTGATATAATGGCAAGAAGAAGGTGTGTCTCATTCTCTTGCCGGTTTCCGCTTACTGTGTGCAGCCGCCATGAGCTGTGGCCCTGCCATGCCACCCTACCTTGGAGCCAACTGAGTATGGACTGAAACCTCCAAAACTATAAGAAATAAACCTTTCCTTTCCCAACTTTGTGCATCAGGTATTTTGTCTCAGCGATGAGTAGAAAGTAACTATGACAGAATTTGGTACCAGGAGTGGGGTCATTGCTGTGACTATACCTGACCATGTTTTTTGAGAGGCTTTGGAAATGTCTTGTGAGCAGAGTTTGGAAAGGTTCAGACATGTTGCGTGGATGCACAGAGCTGGAGCAACTTAGGTTGTTCTGTAGAAGAAATTCTGGTCAGAGTTCAGGAGACCAGAAGGCTGATAGAAAGCCCGATAGTAAAGACCAGGCTTGCAAGGTCTCTGCTGGGAAGGAGAACTGTATTGGTTGTTGGACTCCCTATGATGTGTGTTATGGCTTGGCAGAAAGTTTGTCTGCATTTTGCTCGTGCCCAGAGACTTTGCCTGAGACTGAGATTAAGGGTAATAGACTGATTAATCTGGCAAAGGAAATTTCAAGGCAGTCAAACGTTGAGGCTGTGGCATGGCTATTGTTGGGGGCTTTTAGCCAGCTTTATATTGCTAATCAAGAACAAAGAGCCCAGCAGGATAATTTAAAACACTGTGAGTTTGGCCAGAAGGAAAACTCTAGTAAAGCTGTGGATTGTAAAGATAGTGCAGAGACTTGGATTGCTGAGAAGGAACAGAGAGATAAGAAAGATGGCCACCAGCCATCCCAGCAAGCAGTGGGTCTTCACCCTTTGCAGCCTCCAAACTGCAAAGGTGAAAGAATTTTATCAGATGAGAAAGCTTCAGAGTACCATGCTCCAGAATGGCACGGGAGGCCACATGAGGTTCCAGAATGGCGGCAGACACGTGAGGTTCCAGAATGGCGGCAACATAGAAAAGCTTTTCTTCACAATCAGGTAAACAGAACCCAGCAATCCAGGCACTGGACCCCTATAGCCAAGAGAGAGAAAAGCCTGGCTACTGCTCCAGCTGGCAGCAGGCCTTAGTGGCATCCATATGGTGCTGATTTTAGGTGCAAGAAAAATGCACAAATTCTGAGGGTAAGAAGGCTTCCACCTCGATTGCAAAGGGCCTGGGAGGCCAAGCAGTCTCCTCCTGATAGGGCAATGTGTAAAGACGTAAGTGTGAAGCCAAAGGTGCAATAGAGACCCCAGAAGTGTGGAAAAGCCAAGAACATGGATCATCCAAGGAAAGCTGCAAAAACTGAGCAGAGAAGGTTTAAGAGAGAAGCTGTGGGAGCTGAAATCCCTGGAAGTGCCGTGGGGGTGGAATCACCCAAGCCTTTTGGAGCTTGCAACCAGATTGCTTCAAATGCTGAGCATGGAAGTCTAGGACTTAATGTTCACCCTGCTGGATGTTGGACTTGCTTTATATTTCCCTGTTTGCTCCCAATGCTTTATATTCCCCTGTTTGTAACTTTTGGAATGGTGATGTTTATTTTGTGCCTTTGCATTTCAGAAGTGTTTAACCTTGTTTCACTTGTACGAGGGGTTACAGTTAAGAGTTTGCCATAGTTATTGGAGGAGACTTGGGATTTGGACTTCTCAGCAATGCTGAAAATGTTAGGACTTTGGCAATATTTGGAGATGAGCTAAATGCCTTTTGTATAAAGGTTGTACATGAGTCTTTGGAGGCCAGGGGTAGAATGTCATGGTTTATGTTGGTGGCCCGCAGGCTTCATGTATTTACATTGTGCATTTGTGATTGGTTCATTGTCTAGTGCTTGGATTGGTGGTGTCAGTGCTACACCCTCCTAGAGGGTGGAGCCAGGATGTGATGTAATGGCAAGAAGAAGGTGTGTCTCATTCTCTTGCCGGTTTCCACTTGCTGTGTGCAGCTGCCATGAACTGCGATCCTGCCATGCCACCCTGCCTTGGAGCCAACTGAGTATGGGCTGAAACCTCCAAAACTGTAAGAAATAAACCTTTCCTTTCCCAATTTTGGGCATCAGGTATTTTGTCTCAGCGATGAGTAGAAAGTAACTAAGATAGTATATAAGTGTTTTTGTGTACTGATGTAATACTAGTGACTAGATCATGGTTAGTATATAATATGTAGGTGAAAGAATGACCTAGATAAAAGACCATATGTGTATATATATGAATATTTTTCTGATTATATATATATCAGAAAATATAACTATAGGCAATGTCTTATAATCAAATTAACACCTTGTTAGATTGTCATTTGTCTTCAGAATTAGTGCTTAAGTAAATTTCTACTGGATTTTTTTTAAATGCATGGTGGTCTTGTTTAGATTGTTGACTCATTTGATTCACTAGATGTGCATTGAGTTGGTTTTTCATCACAAATCTAAATGATTTACAAATTGGAAGACTGTAAATGATACTGTGCCTGTTGTGTTATGATCAATATTGTCTTCTGGAAATTTCAAAAAAATATTGTTAATGTTGGAGCTCATTGGTCTGTTAGAAATTCCACATGCTTTAGAAGGTAAATCAAGAAACTATTCCTTCTTCTATGATGCCTAAGAAAGGCATCAAAAACAATTATAAGTAAGCCAAGGTAGATTTTGTTAAATGCAATATTACCATGTTTAGGTCACTTTAAAACTCAAAAACAATAGTCCTATTTAATTTGTAGGAAGCATGATTACTCTGAGTGATTTCCTTGCTTATATAAGTTCAACCTGCTCTAGGTTTGGACATTACAGTAAATATGAGTCAGTATAAGCAATTTTAGATGTACAGAGGATCTGAGAAAGAATTAAGGACAGTTTAATAGACAAGCTATCCAGAGAATAGAAACATACATAAAATATTGGGCCATGTAGTGATGAGGGGGAGAGTCAACTTGATTAGCTCTGGGGTCTTTGACATGCAATCTGATTGTGAATGATATTTAGAAAATTAACAAAAAGAGAAGACATGAGAGTAAGGAATGAACTCTCAGTCCTTGCTTTGGCAGCACATATACTAAAATTGGAAACAACTGTTAGGGTGCTAGATATACTTTAAAAGTCTTGTGATGAGTGGGGGTGTACTATGCATGGGGCAAGCATAAGAATCAAGTCAACATAAGTGAGGTGCTTCAAAATCCAAGTTTGAAAAACAGGTGAATGAGTGTCTCGGAATTTTTTTCTAACAAGCATATTTCTGGATCATCGTGGAGGCTATGGAATAAGAAGGATGAGGCTGTGTTGGCTTTTAGTAGCTTTTCTAAATATGTCTTTTACTTTTGAGCCAGACTTTTTAATACATATACTCAATGTCTAGACTCTCAGTCCCTAAAGCAAGAGTACCTAGCCTTGATCATCTTTATTTTCCCAGTACCCAAGTTCCTATAACTGAGGTCTCTCAATGAATGGTTTTTAATTAAGTAGGACTATGTCAACTTTTTAATGCAGTGAGATGGCAGCTTCTGTGTACAACTCAACATAACACACAGAGGGAAACACCCTCAGAGCCTTTGACTGGCATCCAAGGCCCCTTCTTTGATAAGATATGACTTTGCTGGCACTCATGATTTAAGAAGAGTTCTTCTAGTCACCTATGTCTTGCTCTCTCTCTGCAGTAGGGTAAACCCATAATAAGTAGTTCAGTTAGAGGCAACATTGAGCTCCTGTTTGCTCTGACTCCTTAAACAAGTGTCTAACTTTATTAAGTACAGTGAACAGAGCAATGTGAATATATTTTATGAAACTTCCCTGAAAGGCAACTGAAGCCATCATTAGGAAAATAAAGTGAGAATCTGTGTGCATCATAGTGCACATCTTCCAGTAGCTTACTCCACAGTAGAAATAATAAATAATACTCATTCTCTGCTAGCCTTAGCCACGTCTTCCCTAAATTCACCAACTTGCTGGTTAATCTTTCACTGGCTTTGTAAACAAGGGAAATTTATAGTGTATTATGTATATGCTAGAAATCACTAGACAGCATTACTAACATTTTTTCTTTTTAAAATTTTTAATAGTACATATTTGCTCTAAATAATAAATACATTCATCACTGTGAATTAATACATATATGTGTATATGACATCTTGACCATTTTTACTTCCCTATTCCCTCACTCTTGTCTCCTCCCTATCCCCAGATCCTCTTCCTGTCTCTGTGAAGTCTATTTCACTGCTTACATATTTATGCATATTATTTTTTAATCTTTTCAGGAAACCACATGATAGTCAGCACCTGAAATCTCCCCTCTCTGTGTTGTTAAAAACTATCAAACCACTGTGAAAGATTATTAAATCCCTGATTTAGAGAGCATGGTAAATATATTTTCTGAGAACAAGAATATGGGCATAAAAGGCCTAAAATTTTGAGAGGTTAAATGGGGTGAGACCCCACCATAAGAAATGGCTTCACAGTTAAAAGCCCATGCAGTCTGATTCCAAATCCCATTGGTTCTCAACTCTATTGTGCATTTGAACTACTCAGTGAGTCTAGAATAAACACTAAAGTTCCAGAGGACCTTACTTTTAAGTATTTAGGTTCCCAAATAACATCCACTACGAGCAGGGATATGTAGTCTGCCCCAGTGGCTGGGATGGAAGTTTATTGGTACAAGTGTTGGACTCAAAGGTTAACTTGTAATTTTATTTTCCCCTTTGGCTTAACATAGCTAGTTTCTTTCTTGAATTTTTAGAAGCTTGGAAAACTTAGGACTTTAAAGGCATTAAACTCAATGCATGACATGTATAGTTTGCTTTGTTTTCATGCCTGCAATCTGGAAGAAAACCCCATACAGAAGACAAGCATTAGAGATGATCAGAGACAGAGAATCAGCAGAAAGTTGCATCACTGGACCAACTGTTACCATGCATCATAAAGGACAAAAAGACAAATGTTCCCCAAAAGTTTTTTTCTGGCAATTATTCAATACGCCTACCTTCTGTGAGACACAGGATTCTTCTTTCGGTTCATTTTATGGGATGCCCTCTTCTCAAGTCACACAGCAGTTTCCTTGGAATCTTTTAACTTTTGATTCAAACTTGATCCCCCCCATGGACACATCCATCTTATCTAAATAGATTTTCACATTTATTTTCCCTCTCTACCTAGCTCACAACCTTTATATATGCAGACTCTCGCATCTACCCCATTGACCAATTTCATGTACTCCCAGTGATTAGTAAAATACACAGTACAGTGTTTACAAGTAGTTGTTAAATATATAAATGAAAGCTGACAGGAATAAAAATAAGTAAATGTAAGTATTTTCTTAATTAATAAATTGATAGGATCTTTGATAGCATGTTTTTACTCAGAAGGTAGAAATAAAAGGAAACTTCGAGGGAAATTTCCTTTAAGAAAATTAGTTCTTAGAGGAAACAAATATTAGGAAAAAATTAGTAAGCAGAGTGGTTGCGGGGTCTTACATATTTGAACATATCTATAAGGAAAAGAAAACAGGGCAAAGTAATCACATAAGCTAAAAATGCAATAGACAAAAATAACAGACAAAACTAAACTCCAGTAATTTACACGAGATTTTAAACAAATGATGTAAAGCTACAAAAGAACTCTCCTGTCATACAGAGTGAGCTCTGATTCACAAACTGAAAAATCACCGGTTGTGATGTAAAGTCCTTTAGAACCCTTAAGGATTTAAGGTAGTAATATAGTGGACCCATAGTTATAATTCACACTCTCTTTTTACTGCTGTTCTTTAATTTTTTTAAGACTCAAGCATTACCACACCAGAATCAGGAGAAGATATAACTATTACGTTTGGAAGAGTTTTTGAAAGACAGGCCCCGGCTGCCCATGACTTACCTCACTAGCAGCCTGGTGGGAAATCTCAGGAAATCTGAGGGGTCTGTACTAATCCTGTCACCATCTGTACTGCTGACTGTCCCTTGCCATGAGTGCTGAAAGCCACCAAAACCCTTCTTAAAGGCCATTCCATTGCCTGACATGAAAATATAATTGGTACAATTTTTAGTGAAAAAAAAAAGAAAAAGAAAAACCATTTACTCCCAAATTTTTGTTTTGTTTTGTTTTGTTTTTGGTGTTTTTTTCCCCTCTGGTACTGGGAATTGAACTCATGTCCTTGTGCTTGCTAGGAAGGCTCCTTGCTGCTGAGCTATATCCCAGAGTCCCACTCAAATTTGAAAAGAATAAAAATTAAATTTAAAACTTTCCAAAAATATATTTGAGTGTGTAATTTAATTATTAATCATCACCTTACATTTGCCTTATTACTGCCATTATGATGTCCTTACCACCCATAGTAGAAACAAAACCACCTGGCTGGATGCAGTGATGCACACCTGTAATGCAAGCACTCAAGAGGCTGAGGCAGGAGGATCACCATGAGTTGAGACCAGCATGGTTTACCTGCTGAGTTCAAGGCCATCCTGAACTACCATAGTGAGACCCTGTCTGTCATGTCCACAAAAACTAAGTCCAAGGCAGGGAGGGGGATGACAAGAAGATGAAGATAGAGACAGAAAGCTGGAGTGAGGTGAAGCCCTTCCTCCACATAAGAGGAAGAGACTGCTCAACCTCCGCAATGCATTTTATACACTTGTCATACCACGCCGCTTTGCTTAACTAGCTTGCTTCTTACACCCCACGTTCTCAAGTCTGGAACACCCGTTCACCTCCAGCATTCCATGCTCTCAGGGTGTTTGTCAGCACTCTGCACCCCGGGGCACTCCTGTACAGGCACTTGTGCTTTCAGCTTCTCACGCGTGAATGATCACTAGCTCAGTGGCTCCCAACACCAGTATCAAAAAAAAAAAAAGTAAATCATTTGAAGAGAACAGTTCTTTTTAAAATTATATAGCAATTTTGAATGCTCATTTGTAATTAATGTGCCAAGTTTCCTGCTCACATACGTGATAGACACCTTGGAAGATGAGTGTGTACCCTAACTTTACATCCTAGTCCTGAAAAAACTTAGTAGAGTTGCCATCTACTTATGGTAAATTTTTGTAAAACTCAAAATTAAGGTATATAAAACTAATGATGTATTCAATAGTCAAGAGACTGTGTCAATAGTTATTACAGCTAGATGTTATAGAATAAAGCTCTAGGGGCTTCCCTAAATGACCACCTAACAATACCTGCAGCACTAATTCACTTAACCTTCATATCACATGCATTGAATAAACAGAAACATAAAGAGGTTGAATAACTGTAAGTTCACCTGGCCAAGAAGTAGAGAAGCTAGAAATTCAAACCCAGGTACTCTGGCTTTGGAGCCCAATGTCTAACCAAGTATCAAGGAAATTTTCAGTGCACGTAGAGCCTGTACTACAAAAGTAAGCTTGAGTTTGCTTTCTCCCAACAGCCTTAGCGAGGTGTGTTGTTTTCTCATTTAACAAAACAAGAAACTGGGATTTAGAACCAGGATCTAGAGATTTCAGAAGACTTAAAAGAAAGTATATGTGCAAAGTGTTTGGCAAGCAATAGACATACACTAAATTGCCTTTTATTGAAGGTTTTTCCACAATGAAACCTACATCGAAGCATATAATCTAAACCTACTTTACCAATATAATGATTTTGTACAAGATAAATACTGGGAAAAATTGGGAAAATGTGAGTATGTGTTGTGTACTTGTGTATATGTATTTATGTAATGGATTTATATTAAATTAATTCCCAAATCATGATTTTTCATTGGACTGTTAGAATCTTAATTATTTGACAAGATTATACAAAAAGTGATACCCAAGAAGAGGTCAACACCTCTTTTTATCTTGTAAATTCCACACAAAAAGTATTTCCAACACAGCACTAAAAAAATAACATGCAACAACACTTATTTTGAAAATTACTGTATTAAACTATCTTCTACTTTTCTCTGAATTTTCACGTTTCATTAATTATAAAACATCTTGTGCTTTGACTCTAGCACGCTCATCTCAAACTCATTAACATTTTTCTTACAAAAATATATCAAGCTGATTAAAGCAGGACATAAGTTCAACAGTGTGGACTAGAATTGATGTCATTTTGTCAATTAGTCTTATTGCCTGGAATTTAAAATTGCATTAAGTTCCGTATTCCAAATTCAGAGTGTAACTTTTTAGTGAGTCTAAGAAGTACACAATTATATACATATACTTTTTAACAAAGTTACATTTTCTTATTGCCTAACCACCTTTTAGAATGAGTAATTGCTTCTGTCAGTCCTCTTGTTTTAGCTTTCCTGTCTGTCATCTCTCATATAAAAATGTGAAAAAAATACATAAAACTGTCTTTTGGAGTTATTTGATTTCTTCATTCAGGAAGATATTTTATAAAACTTTGAATTTTTTGTTTGATTTATTTTAATAAAACACTCAGAATTCCATGTTCTTATGGCAAATACTATTTTTCTAATGGTGAATTGTCAGGTGGATGCTACTCAAACATGTACATCACTGCACAAAATTTAACTTTGGCTGTGTTTCTTCAAGGACATAGTTTATATTACATCAAAGGGATATGAATTTCCTTAAACAGACACAGATCCAGACCAAAAAAAATGTGTCAGGGAACCAGGTCAGAGACATATCTAGGCTTTACGAGCTTAAGTTTATACAACTGAATGCACAATAAGATTTCTGAAGAATTCAGTCTCAGTGATGGGCTCTAGAAGTTAAAACTTGTTTAGTTGCACATTGAGTCCACATTTAGACCTTGGGTATATAGATGTAGGTAAGGTAGGAGACCACTGTACTCTACCTATATAAACCAAGACACAAAATTCTGATTACTAAGTTTTAAATCCTTTGATAGTTCAGGCTGCTAGCTATCTAAATACTGGTAAGAATTAAGATTTCAGTCCTCAGTATTTTCATAAAACTATATACCCATAAGGAGTCAAGCCTCCAAAACCAGAATTGTTTTTAATTTTAGTTATTGATTTTCATCAAAAGTGATTACACTTCTTCCTGAACTCCAGATACTTAACCAAAGACTCTATTAAATAATTTAATTTAATTTCTCAGAAATTGAGGATAAGACATGGTTTTTCTCATTTTCTTGTTGAAAAATTAAGACTTAAAGTTTTACTTTTTTTTTTGGTACCAGGGATCAAGCTCACAACCTTGGCATTTGCCAGGTGGGTGCTTATGCCACTGAGCTAAATCCTCCTCCCATTCAACATTTTTTATAGTTGCCTAGGTTCACCAGTGATTTGATGGCAGATCCTGGCTGTCTGATGTCAAAATCTATGATAATCCTGTCTCAAAATATCATACTGTTTCTGTGGCATAACATAAATAAAGTAAAGGTACAATTTGATAGACATTCCTAGATGTGTGGAGAGCTCAAAACATTCGCAAGAATATCGAATATTTCAGACTTAAACAAAATCTACGGCAGCAACAGTTGTATATTTACCAAATAATGTGTCCTAGAAGACACTCCATTAACTGGGACTTTGACTTGGCAAGCAAGGAATATGACTCCAAATAAGTGAGTTGAAGAATTCTTAAATATTCCCCTAGATCTTAGACAGAGTAGATTATCTTTCAAACTGAAAACATATATGGGTGTAAGTGGACTCTCATTGGCTGAAATACATGGTCTGCTTCAGAGTTGAGAGTCCATCTAGGTCTGCTCTGGCCAGGGTTCCTGTTGTGCTCACCTTGCCCACAGTGGAGCCACCAGAGATACCAGCACTGTGCAGGTCCTGCTTAGCATCGGGTGCAGCCACAGTGAGAAGCCAGTAAGTAAAGAAATTAGAGAGGTGTATATATATGCAAATAAGGAAGCAGTCTGGGCAAGAAAAAAAAACCCAGATCTACTGTTTCTCAGAAATTCCCAAGACCTCCACAAGTTATGGTTTAGTAGGGTACAGAGCAATCTTGGGAAGGAAGGTCATTTGTACAAGGACTAGGACAAGATTCCACATATTAGTGTTATAAGAAAATATATCAACTATATTAAAATCTCAGCAATTTCTTTAAAAATAGAACTTCAATAACTTTGTATCTACCAGATGATGGTGTAAGCAAATTAAGTGTGCTCTCAGCAGCATTTCTGTACCTTGCCTGAATACAGTATCTTATACTGCATGTTCTAGAGAGCAGATCTGTATTTCCTGGGCATCACACTTCCCAGAATGTGAGCCCCTTGAGGACTGTGTCAGTGTCATGATCCTTCTTTACTTGAAGTACCTCTGTTCCTCACACATTGACTCTCGTAGTGGATATTTGTAGAGTGACAGACAAAAAAAAAATTTTTTTTTGAGCCACAGTGACTTCTAAGTAATTTATGTGGGACAACAAATCAGCAGTGGAAGTAGAGTACAAAGTAGGTCCATGACATCTTGGCCAAGATTCCTCTGTGAACAAGCATTAGTATGCATGTTATTCAGAGGTGGGGAAGTTACTGAGCAGAGCTACAGTATCCGATGGCACCGAGTTTACCAAATTTGGAAAAAAGTGTGTTCTTTTCTACATAGTTTATTCTGTTGCAAAATTTAGGACATCCTGCTTATGTGCTTAATCTCTGGTTCATTTTATGTCATTATGAGTTGATTTGTTTATTGGATTTCACTTTTCCTAAATTACTCCTTTTTTTATTAACTGTGTTTCCCAGGCTCTGATCCCTCCCACTCTGTCCCCAATTCATTAATGACAATGTGGCACAACAAATAAGCCCCATCTGCTGGTCCATTTTTGTTGACCTGATGGAATGGCTCATTAGAACTGTTGGTGTTTCCTTAATATTCACAACCGAATCTGATAAAGGCAAATAGTGCTAAACTGTCTGTTTTGCCAGCCTACATAAAGTACAGCAGTAATGCACGCTGGTTCTGGGCTTATATCTCTCTCATAGTACTTTCCAGTCATACTATAATATTTCTGGATACAAATGTTATAATTCCCCAAACTGAATATAAACTTCTTGAGGGAAGGGACCATAGATGCTTATTATTCCTCTACGTTCCAACATAGTTCTTCACCTACACTATATATTCAACATATATTTGTTGAGAAATGAATAATTTATTACTATTTTTCTCATTAATGCTATTGTAAAATGCATAAATTCCTTGTAATATTATGAATATTTTTGTGTTTTACTAGATTGAACCCAAGGCTTTTGTTCTACACTGCAACCCCAGCCCTTTTTTATTTTGAGTCAAAGTCTCACTAAATCTCTAAATTGCCCAGTCTAAACTATATCTTGCCATCTTCCTGCCTCAGCATCCCAAAGTACTGGGATTACTGCCCAGTGTCATCGCATCTGACAATAATTTATTCATAAAGAATCCTTGTGATGTTTTTCCTTTCTGGATGTATCACTTAGTGGGTCTTTTTGTGCCCTCAAGCCTCAATCTGGTAAAATATGTCTTCCTAGTATAAAATTCCACCACAAATACTTCTTACTCAAAAATGACTGTGAATGTCATGAGAGATAACCGTGAGAAGCTGCCCTGGGGTTAGGAACATTGCCAGGCAGTGCAAGGAAGTGCTTCATAAACCAGCATCCATCCTTGTTAATTAGTTCAGAGTTTCCAGTGTAAGAACTTAGAGAAAACTCACCATAGCACAGATGCTGCATACGGACAGAAAGTAAACTTCTAAACTGAGGATGTATTCTGATGAGGTGAATAAATATTTGAGAAGCACAGATTAAATTCAGGAGAGCTGTGCTTTTGAAGACAAAGCAAGTAAGACTGTGGCATCTAGAACCAGGATGCTGTGAAAACACACATAATAATGCGGAAGTGGCTTTGGAAGTGGGTGATGGACAGAGGATAGAATATTTTTGGGTAACATGGTAGATTAAAACCTACATTGGCTGGAACAAACTTCTGATTTGAAATATGGATGTTAAAAGACAGTAGATGAGGGTGCAGAAGGACGTTCGAAGCAGGATAGTAAAAACTGATTGTCATTTTAAGGAATTCCTAAATCATCACCGACAAATCGATGGTAGGATTATGGTTGTTGAAAGTGCTGCTGGTGAGGGCAAAGAAGTAAATTAGAATTGGGAAAGGAGTTGTTTTTATATAATTCCAGACAGCTTCCCTGAATTATGTCCTACCTTTTAGAGGTATTTAGCTGAGATTTCTAAGCAATAAACATGGATATTTCACTGAGCAGATTTCCAAGCGAAGCGTTGAATTTGTAACCTGGTTTCTTCTTGCTGCTTCTTGCTTCTTGCTGCACACAGCAAAATGTGAGAAGAAAGAGACACAACTGAAAAAGTAACTGTTTAGCAGAAATGGAGGAGTAGATGATTTGGAAAATTCTCATTCTATCCAGATGTTAAAAGATGGTCTATTAGGGGATTAATTGTCAGAAAGGGGAAAGCCCAACATCATAGCTAGATACCCTTTTGTTAGTGCCTCTTATAACCAAAAGGTCATATTATTTGTTCAACACAAAAGCTTTTGAAGACATAAGCAATGCATGGATCCCTTCGCAACCACATCTGTGGAAGTCAGGAATAGAGATGGGAAGGATCTGTGAAGGAGTCTCTTGTCCATTGAGTCCTGGGTATGAATGTTCGAGAGTTATAGAACTCACTATGGCTGGTTGAACAAGGTCCCCTCACCAGTGATATCCATGTTCTAATTCTTAGGACTATGTCACTTTATTAAGTAAAAGGTATTTGAAACTTGGAATAAATTAAGGATCTCTAAGTAGAGAGATAATTTTGGATCATCAGGGCACCCAGTATGAGCTCCTGGGTCCTGAGGGATGTGGGAGAGCCAGACTCATAGTAATGCAGCCTAAGGATAATATATTAGGAATGATGTCTGAATCTAACTTAAATGACTTAGATGATGAGCTTCTGAACTGAAATCTTGGATTAGAGCTGAAATGCGTTACTCTAGAAAACTTGAGATGGAATGGATATATTTTACACCCTACCCTTCTTTCATTTTGCCCTCTTTCTCTTCCAAATCAGCTGGAAAAGACCAGAAACAGATTTATGCTCTAGAGATGTGAAAAGGAACACAACCTTGACAGCACTTTGGTTTTAATTCTGTAGTCTCCAGTTTGGGATTTCAAATTCTAAAACTTTAAAATAATATATTTCATTGTTTCAAGTCACATATTTTTGGTAATTTGTTACAGAAGCAACAGAAAACTGATACACATAGAAATTGTCAGTATGAGAAAGAACCCTAGAATTTTGTTCTCCAAATTTATAAATGGACATTAGGGAATGAGGTGTGACAAGATGAGATTAAGACAATTATTCTAAGACTGAGGTACATTTTTTATAAGTTTTGCTTAATGAAACATGGTATGGCAGCAACAGTAAGTAATATGGTTCATTACATGAAGTATGATTAAGATTAAGTTTTGGGAAAAAAAAAACAAAACACCCGAGCGTTAGAATTAGGTAGTGCTGGACATGAAATCCTACTTCTTTTGGAAAACTAAAATTAACTTTCCATTGTGAAGCTTAAATTTGTGCATTAGTAAAATGATTCAGGTTTCTTCTTCACAGTATTAATATGTGGATTGAATTTAAAATGATTCAAATTTTATTTATCACATAATTGTCTTGTGGAAAGCACTATCACTATCTAAATCATGCCCTTTGATTTATTCACTCAACATGTGTTACTTAAAGCATATTTTATATCCAGCACTGATTTAGATGTTGAGAAAAGCAGTGCTTAAAAGACTTAAAATGTCTTCATCTATATTCTCATGAAAGGGTTATGTGTTAGAAAAGAAAACTAGGTAAAAGCAGTTTGTATATTAGATACAAGTCAGTGTGCAGAAGAAACTGGAGTAAAAAGAATGTGGGCATCATGTTTATTTTCAAATGATGATAATTCCGTACTGGATGAAAGTAAATGGGGCAGGTGGGGATGAGGCCCTTTTTTTAGGTGAGAGAGATTGTAATGTACAGTTACAGGGTCTGAACATAGCTAACACAGTAGCTCATCTGTGGTTAGGAGGCAAGAATAAGAGTATAGAATACAAGCAATGAATGGGTGTCTGTGGTCCAGGAATTTGTGCAAGTTCTCTTCTCATGGCTTCTGTTTTCTAGATAAATAGGTACATAGGTCATGAGCTGAAAAGAATTGGAGGGAAAGTTCAATATAGGGAGAATGAGACAGAAAAAGAAATAGTCATTCAAAAGACAGCCTGGACTAGACAGACAAAGAAGGTTGTTAGTCAACATAATCAGGTCCACTTGTGATCAAGTTAAAGTAAGATTAATCAGCATGGTGGTTGTTTTATTTCACCCATTTTTGATTGCACAGATGAATATCTGGACTGAACAGACATATAGATTTAATGAGGTTTTTAAGATTATTATGTTAAAGAGAAAAGAACAATAAAAACAAAGATATAGAATTTCAAAACAATAGGAAATTGACAATGATTAATATATTGCATATTGTTATCTTCAAAGTAATTGCTCACATTCCAAGATATACACATGCATCATTGATCAAACAGTAAAAGCACAAACTGTTCTCTTCAACGAACTAAGAAAAAACAGTAGTATAATTATCTTAGCTATCTTTTGTATACATATATGTTTGTTTTTCCTTTTCCCTTCCTTTTTAAAATTTTTTCTCCCATCCCAGTTGTTCTTCACTTTTGTGCTCTTTCTTTCCCTTTCACAATATTTATTGTAGATTTTGGGTCTGATTTATTTTTTCAGTTTCTTGCACTAGGGAGACAATGTGATGTTTATACATGTGGGTCCGGTTTATTTCACTTGAGTATGAACTTGAGTTGCATTCATTTACCTATAAAAGCCTCAAGTTTATCCTTTTTATAGCTGAATAGGACTCCACTAAAATAAAAATACCACATCCTTTTAAATCCATTCTTCAACTGATAGGCATTTGAGTTGTTTCCAAGATTTAGCTACTACAAATTGTGCTGCTATGAACGTGAATGCACATATATCACTGTGGTAGGATATTTTTAATTCATCTGGGAAAATATCCAGAAGGGGAATAGCTGGATCAAATGGGACTTCTGATCCTAATTTTTTGAGGAATCTCCACACTGATTTCTACAATGGCTCTATCATTCTACACTCCCACCAATAGTGGAGAAGGGTTTCTTTTTACCTACAGCCCTTCCAGCATTTGTTTTTGGTTGATTTCTTCATAGTAGCCATTGTTTCTGGGGTGACATGGGATGTTAGTGCTGTTTTAATTTGCATTTCTCTAATAACCAATGATGTTGAACATTTTTTCATGTATTTATTTTCCATTTGTGTATCTTCATCTGAGAAGTGTGCATGCATGTCTCATGCACATTTTTGGATTGGGTCATTCAATTTGGCAGGTCTGAGGTTTTTCAACTCTTTATAAGTTCTAGATAGAAGTCCTTTGTTAGAAGGACAGTGGCTAAAATTTTCCTACTTTGTGGGTTTTCCTTTGACTTTGTTGGTGATTTCTTTTGAGGCACAGAAACTTTTTTAATAAGAAGCCTAGTTGTTGGTTCCATGAAGTTATTTCCATGCAGTTTGATTTTTCTTCATGAACTCTCTCCCTACGTCTTCAAGATTTCTGCCTACCTTCTCTTCTAGTAGATTTAGTGTTCATTTTAATGTTTAGATCTTTGATCCATTTTGACCTTAGTTTAGTGCATGATGATAGACATGGATCTAGTTTTAGTCTTCAGCATGTGGAAAGCCAGTTTTTACAGCACAATTTATTAAAGAGGCTATGTTTCTTCCAGTGAACATGTTTTCCCCTTTGTCAAAGGTGAGGTGACTCAGTGTGTTTGTAGTTGTGTCTACTTCTAATCTGTTCCATTGTTACTCAGGTCTGGGGTTTTTTTGTTTGGTTGGTTGGTTTGTTTTTGTTTTGATTTGGTTTGCCTTTTTGCTAGTACCATGATGATTTTATCACAGTAGCTTTTAATTTTAATTCAGGGATTGTGATACCTCCCGTTTTGCCTTTGTTGCCCAGTATTGCCTTTGCTATTCTAGGTCTCTGCTGATTCCAAATGAATTTTAGGATTGGTTTCTCTAGATCTGTGATGTGTGCAAAAGGTATTTTGATTGGGATTGCATTAAATCTGTATAAAAGTGTTGGGAGTATGACCATTTTCACAATGCTGTTCATTTTTTTGGATGCCACTGAGAAGGGTGTGGTTTCCCAAATTTCTCTCGCAGTGAGCTTGTTGTCTATGTACAGGAATGCTAGTAATTTTTGAATGCTGACTTTGTATCCAGCTATGCTACTGAATTTGTTTATTAATTCCAGAAGTCTTTTGGTGGAGTTTTTGGAGTCTTCTATGTAGAGTATCATTTACCTAGGTTTTTACATTAGCAAAAGTGATTTGAAAAGACAGATTGATAGGGAGTTTGAGGTGTGATATTGTCTTAGTTACTTTTTACTTATTGCTGAGACAAAATACCTGATATCAAAGTTGGGAAAGGAAAGGTTTATTTCTTACAGTTTTTGGAGGTTTCAGTCTATACTCAGTTGGCTCCAAAGCAGGGTGGCATGGTGGGGTCGCAGTTCATGGCGGCTCCAAACAGCAAGTGGAAACCGGCAAGAGAGAGAGAGAGACACCCCTTCTTCCTGCCATTACATCACATCCTGGCTCCACCCCTGTGAGGGTGTAGCACTGACACCACCAATCCAAGCACTAGACAATGAATCAATCACAAATGCACAATGCAAATACATGAGGACTGTGGGCCACCAACATAAACCATGACATCACCCCTAGCCACCAAAGACTCATGTGCAACTTTATATAAAAAACATTTAGTCCATTTCCAAGAGTTTCCAAATCCTAACATTTTCAGCATTGCTGAGAAGTCCAAGTCCCAAGTCTCCTCCAATAGCTATGGCAAACTCTTAACTGTAAACCCCTGTACAAGTGAAACAAGGTTAAACATTTCTGAAATGCAAAGGCACAAAATAAACATCACCATTCCAAAAGTTACAAACAGGGGAATATAAAGCATTGGAAACAAAGCAAGCCCATCACCCAGCAGGGCGAACATTAAGTCCTAGAGTTCCATGCTCAGCATTTGAAGCAATCTGGTTGCAAGCTCCAAAAGGCTTGGGTAATTCCACCCCCAGGGCACTTCCAGGGATTTTAGCTCCTCAGATTTTCTCTTAAACCTTCTCTGCTCAGTTTTTGCAGCTTTCCTTGGATGATCCATGTTCTTGGCCTTTCCAAACTTCTGGGGTCTCCACTGCACCTTTGGCTTCACACTTACATCTTTACATATTACCTTCTCAGGGGCACACTGCTTGGCCTCCCAGGCCCTTTGCAATCGAGGTGGAAACCTTCTTACTCTCAGAATTTGTGCATTTTCCTTGCACCAAAAATCAGCACCATGTGGATGCCGCCAAGGTCTGCTGCCAGCTGGAGCAGTAGCCAACCCAGTAGGGGTTGATTGCCTAGATCTCTGGACTTTGTGAACCCGACTGTGAAGAAAAGCTTTCCTATGTTGCCACCATTCTGGAACCTCATGTGGCTGCTGCCATTCTGGAACTTCATGTGGCCTGCCGTGCCATTCTGGAGCATGGTACTCTGAAGCTTTCTCATCTGAGAAAATTCTTTCACTTGTGCAGTTTTGGGGCTGCAAAGGGTGGAGACCCACTGCAGGGCTCTGGTCATCTTTCTTATCTCTGTTTCTTCTCAACAATCAGTCTCAGCTTTAGCTTTACAATCCAAAGCTTTACTGGAGTTTTCCTTCTAGCCAAACTCACAGTGTTTTAAATTATCCTGCTGGGCTCTTTGTTCTTGATTAGCAATATAAAGCTGGCTAAAAGCCCCCAACAATAGCCATGCCACATCTTCAACATTTGACTGCCTTGAAATTTCCTTTGCCAGATTAATCAGTCTATTACTCTTAATTTCAGTCTCAGGCAAAGTCTCTGGGCATGAGCAAAATGCAGACAAACTTCTGCCAAGCCATAACATACATCATAGGGAGTCCAACAACCAATACAGTCCTCCTTCCCAGCAGAAACCTCGCAAGCCTGGTCTTTACTAACAGGCTTTCTATCAGCCTTCTGGCCTCCTGAGCTCTGACCAGAATCTCCTCTACAGAATGGCTTCAGCTGCTCCAGCTCTGTGCATCCAGGGGACATGTCCGAACCTTTCCAAACTCTGCTCACAAGCCATTTCCAAAGCCTCTCAAAAAACAGTCAGGTATAGTCATAGCAATGACCCCACCTCTTGGTACCAAATTCTGTCTTAGTTTCTTTTTACTGATCACTGAGACAAAATACCTGATACCAAAGTTGGGAAAGGAAAGGTTTATTTCTTACAGTTTTTGGAGGTTTCAATCTATACTCAGTTGGCTCCAAAGTAGGGTGGCATGGCGGGGTCGCAGTTCATGGCAGCTGCAAACAGCAAGCGGAAACCGGCAAGAGAGAGAGACACCCCTTCTTCCTGCCATTATATCACATCCTGGCTCCACCCCCTGTGAGGTGTAGCACTGACACCACCAATCCAAGCACTAGACAATGAACCAATCACAAATGCACAATGCAAATACATGAGGCCTGGGGGCCACTGACATAAACCATGACAGATATCTTTGCATTTGAAATGCTCTTATTAGCAATGATAAAGTCAAAATATTGACCCTAGCTGTGAGTGGATGAGCTGGGACAGGTGGAGTAGAGGGGAAGGAGCTAAAAATCAGAGCACAGAAAAATCATTGATATTCAAAGAAGATGGGAGTTTTGAACCCTGATTTAGAAAGGGCATATCAATAAAGGAATGGTTTTTACTTCATGTTTTTTGTTTTTTAGTAAAGTCATTCAATACTCTGTAGCAAACTGACTGGTTTATATTTGTACATTTCATTTATAGTTACTATAGCCCCAAACCAAAATAAATTTACATACATTCACCTTATGTTTTGACTGGGATGATTATCAATAATAGAGCTATCAACTTTGAATTCAAAAGCACTTTCTAAGTATTTGAATCACCAGAGCTTTGTACAATGCCAGGAACTTCTGAGCAAGTATTTGTTTAATAAATAGTACCACCTTGAAATAGATGCACATCGCACTTGAAGCCACAATTTTAGCTGATATTGTCTATTGCTAACCACATTTTCAGGTCATTGTGGCTAGAACATTAATTTAATGTCTTTATTTGCATCAACTTTTCCATGCTTCTTAAGTTTCAGGCAGACAGAATGGTTAATAAATTATTCAGCTAATGTAGATATTTGTCTGTATTACAATTTAAAATATCATGAAAATTAACCATGTTATATTTCAACAAGCACAGATCACTGACATTTAGTGGGAGCAACTTTTCCCCAGTTTGAATAAATTTAATGGCTATTCTTTCTTAAAATGTCTTAATGCACTCATTTTGAAACATGAAATATCCTTTTTATATCCTGTAAAAATGAAAACACCCAAAATGTGGAAGAATAAAAAATTAATGGAGAATAAAAAAAAATCTCATTTATCATATCATGCTGTATTTCAATAACATTTATTCAACAACCTACACCAAAAATTTTTGAACAAAGTCTTAAAAATTGAGGAAAAAATTTTCCTGCAAAAATATGACAGCTTTACTTTATCTGAAAAATAAATTGAAGTCAGGGTTGCAAGGAAAACAATTACATACAGGACACATAATTTATAGTATTACTTTATGATGGCCACCCAAGGAGTTAAATACAAAGAAAATGCAGGAAATCTGCACAATACTAAAGACCAGAAAATCCAGCCAAGGGCCTGGATCCCATGGCAATAACCTGCATGAATTCAGCTGAAAACTTAGAGCCCATGACAATGACCCATGTAAGTCTAGCCCACGAATCTATGCTGAGAAGGCCCAAAAATCAATGGTGGAAGCTAGTAAGTCTATGCCAGCAGGGTAAAGGATCTCTGCTAGTAGGCTGAAGGTGGCAGTGGAGACAAAAAGTGACACTCAAAATAAGGACCAGGGCTCCCCAGAAAAGTATTTTGGCCATCCTCAGCAATACAAATGTCTCAAGCTCCTCTTCCGAGTACATATCAGGAAGCCAGTATGACAACCTTCTCCTGGAGATTAACCAGCATGCACCTTCGCTCCGGAGCCAGAGAGTGAAGCTCAAAGTAAGGGCCAGAGCTCCCCCAAAGTGAACCACAGTCATTCTCAGCAACAATGTCCACAGCTCCTTCAATGATAATAGCTAAGTTCATATCAGGGGAGCCAGCATGACAAGCTTCTCCAGGAGAACAAACAGCTCCAAACAGCAACACTTAGGAGAACCCACAATGCTGACTCTTCTCCAGGTCTCCTGGCAGTTTATGCTGGCAGTTCTCCTCAGGTGGGGGCCATCTATGCTTAGCACTGTGCTGATTCAGTTCAGCTGGTGTTTAAGTTGACCACCAGTTACCAATCCACAGCACAACCCTTTCCCCTTTCTCTTGTCCCTACTCCCTCCATCTCTTAGTCCCTTTCCAAGAAAAGCAAATTTTTTTGAAGAACAGTGCTGTTGATAGGCATTTAAGTAGGTCCTCACATATTCACTCTTCTACAGATCATGTAAGCTAAGAAAATAAGCAATTCCAGCCCCTCAATTAAGGAGAAATTATTTTTCTCTTCCTCTCATCTTCATGGCATTCCATGACTGTGAAGATCCATCTTTTACCTTTTCACTTCTGGAAGTAATTTTTGTACTTCTGTCTTGTAAATAATCATTCAACATGTAAAGGTTTCACGATGTTTCACATTTACCAGTCAAATGTCTCTAATTTCTATCACTTAATCTGACTAATCAGAGCAGAAGATTCTGTTGTTTCCCTTATTCAGTCAGTAAATGAGCTTCTCCACTCTAAAATCCACTTCTTTGCAGAATGCATGGGTATTAAAAACAATGACAGATTAGGGGCAGGAGTAAGACGTTTCTGAAGCACTTGCAAAGAGGAAGACGTAAAGAGATCAGGAAAACTTCACTCTTGTTACAACCAACCCTCCTTCCTTTCAGTAACTGCTTCAACAAAGCCGTGTCCTGGTTGATGGTGACAGCTCTCATCTGTGACTCGGAGAAGGCACACATCATATCTTCCCTCAGTGGCCCCATGGGCACAACACCAGATTGCCATGCATATTGATTTTTCTCTCATCCCATGGAGACATCACAGCCACCCCCACAGCGCGTAGGTGGAGGCGAACCGTCACTCCTCAACAGGACAAATGTATGCTCACAGCACTGCTCTTGGACCACCTCCTCTGCCTTTTTTCCATTTGCTCCTTCTGAGGCTGAGAAAATGAAAGTGAAGACCTCAGAGGACCTTAGATGGAGCTGAAGAAAAAAACTTCTAACTCACCAAGATTAAAACCACTTTAATAATCTCTCTATCTCTATTTGGATTCCTCCACTCAAAACTACAATTGTGGGGAAAAAAAGAAGACTGAGAAAAAGAAAACTGAATTTGGCTTTGAATTTTAAAGAAGATGAATACATCTGAATTTAAGTGATAAATCACAGTGATCATTTTTAGGAAGTCATTAAATTACTCAGAACAGATTATGTAATCAGCATGCTAACACACTGGGCCTGGGGTTGGGGGTTTGTGTTTGGCACATATGTGCTCTGGTGTTCCTGCTCACAACTAGCTGTGTATTGTGATTTTTCTATCAATATTTGAAGACCAACAATCAGAAACACAGGCAGGGAAAATGGTAGCAAACAATTGCTGCTGGACAATGTGCCCGCATTTTTAGAATTATGTACACAAAATGATATGAGATTTTAGACTATAGAACAAATATTCATCCATTAATTGTTATTAGTGTTACCCTGATAGAGGGGACCTCAAGAGACTGCAGCTTCTTTTCCTCACTCCTCTCCCAAGCATATCATCAAGAACACTGTGGATTTAATCAAATACAGTTCCCTCTGCCCATATTGGGTGTTAATCTATTGATGAATAAATGATTTCAAACAAGAGTGAAGGATATGACTACTTGTTAGGGTTCAAAGGACACCTTCTTGCATTCCCCCCACTTATGTGAGATGCACTCAAAAACAAGTGTCTTTGCACATGGAGACACACACAAGCAGTCTTACTAAGTTGCTATATTATGGCATTAAAATAGTAATAGCACTACTTTGAACTCCAAAATACCTTCCAAACACTCATCCAAGAAGTAATGCAAATTCACATTGACTGACATAAGATTATTTCATGAGAATAATTTTTATAGAAAGAAGGTGCGAGGATTACTATGGGCTGGAGAAAAAAATGCAGCAAAGAAGATAAAATATGCCAACTTCCCTGTTTTGTGCCATATATCAAACTCAAAGGAGCTATGATTGAGTACCATATCTTATTTTATGTCATTTTCACACACTATTGAATTGTGAGGATTATGAGACATATTTGATATCTAAGTATTCATTTTTCCTGAGCTCATGTACTTTAAATTAATTTTGTCTAAAGTAAACATATGAACATATCTTAATTTTACCTCAAGTTTTTTAAAGAAATCCAATTTAAGGTTTGTGTGCATATATATTCTTAAATATCTCCATCTTCATAAAATGCCTTCTGGGGCTAGTTCTGGAGATTGTGCTTATACATTGTGGTATCACATCCCCTTATTGAAGATTTTCTTCCACAATTATCAAGAAGAAAAGTTAACATTTTTGTTGCTGTTAACTATTTCCTATTCCCCTCCCTCAGCCTACCACCTCCCTCCTTTTTTTCTTCTGGAATTACTCAGGGAAGAATAATGCAAAAAAGAAAACATCTTCTATGTAGATATTACCAAACAATATCCTTCTTAAAAAATTTTGCTAAATATAAGGTATTTTAGGCAATTTTACTAACTGGTTTATAGTTACATTTTCTATTTTCTACTTGTGTTGTTCTTTTGGTTTTTGTTTGATTAGCAGGTTTTTTGTTCTGTTCTGTTGAATATTTTTAGGAGAAGGGGTTCAACTTACCTATGAATGAGTAAAAAGAATAATCCAGAGATTATCTCCAGATTTAGCTCAGACCTTATAGGGTTACCTACAAAAGAACCCTGAGCATTTTCTTAATAAAACATTTTACATAGGTTCACAGAAAAAGAAACACTGAATATCTTAACACCTTAAATTGACCTTAAGGTATTGGGCTTTCCCTTTGACAAAGTGGAGTATGTTCTTTTTATCAAAATCCATGGTGTAAAATCATTGCTAAGAAAGGGCTCATTAACCTAGTAAAAGTGGAAAAGTTAAAGTGAAAATGCTTCATGCTAGGCTTTTGCTCATTGTTTGCTTTAAAATTCATGGAGACTATACATTGTAGCACTGACTATAAATAGCCCTAATAAAGAATGCCAAGTGTAGAAATGGATTTCTCTACATGAGAGCTAGATGACATTTGATTTCCTTAAATATACAATGGCCTCACATCTCCTTCCAATATACCACTAATCTGTTTATCTTTTGTCACTGTGTCTCAAGACAATTGCCAATAAAGTACCTAAAAAATGCATTTATTAAACTTTATATTCAAGCATAATGAATATTATCATTGAAAAATAAATAATAAGACCTAATATTGTTTTTACTACATATTGCATGCAAGATTTATTTGTTCATTAATTTTCAAAGTACTAAAGATCTTGATTTTACTAATTTCTCCATTTTACTGAGAAACCTAAAGGGCAGTGTCAACTCATCTGAATTCAGAGCTGGTAAGCATAGTCTAGGATGAGACCCTTGCAGTCTGACAAACACAGAGCCAAAAGGTTCACATTATTATATTACTAAAGAGTAAATTGCATTTTATTGAATTATGACTTCTGTGTGAGTGTTTCTAAAATTTTGCCAGAATAAAAGTTTTCTAAATTTAAAATCCTACTCAGAAGCCTAAAAAGCAGTAAGCCATGGTGAAATTGTCTTCATGACTTGATTTTTTATCTTTTCAATAATCTACATTTTTTGTAAAAAATTCTCAACAGGAAAGGATGAACAAGTTTTGCAGAAGAGACAATTAGAATTCATTAGCATGTACAATACTTTGAAAGGACAAATTGCACCGTCATGTGCAAACCCCATATAAGACTAGCTCGTGTCCCTCCTTACTAGATCCATTAACTTGATGTTAACGTAGCACTGCATTTAACTCACAGTTCTGTTTCACTTTCCTTTGAAATACCAACTTCAGATTTGGTTTCCTCATTAGTATGTGAACTCTGTTTAAGTGCTCAGAAAATATGCCAAGATAATGAAGCTTTCAAAGCTAGTCTCTGTTATTTACTTTTGACATAATGTTCTTCATTTTATGCCAGTCAGAAAAGTGGATAAGTCAGAATCAATGTCTCTATTGAAATTGATTTTCAGGATAGTGGTATACTATTGAATGTAACTTCCACTTTATAAGCTTTGCAGATAGCTGACTAGAATTTCCTAGCAATCAATCTGTGTTTTATAAACCTGATCATTGCAGATATGAAAAGAATTATGCTGATGGTTCAGTGCACCGGTGTCATATATTCAGTGTATCTATAGACTATTGTGAAAGTAGACATAGAAGTTCATTATTCATGGTAATGTAGAGGTGCTTACTTCTTCCCATGTGGCTAACTAATCAAGAGAAATTACATTGCTTTACATTCTCTGTCATGTTTTGGCGTCTATAGTTTCACATTGAACACCAACTAATTTTAACCCAAAGACACCATGGATAAAATTATAACACTATGTTTAATCTAAAGAAGCCAGTCAGGCTTAGAAAATAGGGTGAACTTGAGATGTAGTACTTAAGTGCTATCATGTCTATGACTTCTTCAGTGACCTCAGGAAATCTATTTACCTGCGAGCCTATTGAATGTTAAATGACTAATTTAGATTAACTACCTAACGGTGATAAACAGGGATTGTTCCACCTTGCACACAAATGTTCATAACACTAATACAATAGGCAACAAGTGAAAGCAATCTACTGTCTATCAACACATGAGTGAATGAAACAACATGTGGTACAGACCCACAATGGCAATTTATTCCAAAATAAAAAAGAATGCAGTTCTGATACATGGTACAATAGAGATACATCTTGAAAACGTAGTGCCAACTAAAATAAACCAAAATGAACTGTACACACAAAAACTCTCAAAATATCATACAATTCCATTTATGTGAAATACCTAGATTAGGTAAATTCATAGAGATAAAAAGTAGATTTTAGATTACCAGAGGCTGGGGGTGGCAGGGAAGTAATGATTAGTAAGTACAGACTTTCTTAGGGGATGATTAATAGGTAAGGATAATAGTCATATAACAATGTGGATATAATTAGTACCACTAAATTGTACACTAAAAATAATTCAAGTTGTCATTGTATATATATTTGCCACAATTTAAAAAAATTAATAATATACCAAAAAGCCCTAGAATGTTATGCTTGAAATTGATGTCTGTATTTCAACAAAACTATTTTAAAAAACCAAAATGATGGTTTTCCCTGAGAGTTAGCTGAATGTCAGTAATTAAAAATGAGAGGGTTGTGAAAGGATGTAGGATCCTCATAAACAGTGTCTGAGTCACTCCTTGCAGCTCAAACACAATAAACTTACAGGAGGTTTATTTTAGTCCACAGTTTAGTTCACCGTCAGTTGGCTCCAACCAGAAATGGCATGGCAGAGAGGCACAGTAGAGGACAGCTGGTTATGTCATAAGGACCGGGAAGCAGAGAGTGAAAGGAGTGAGAGGGAGACGTGTTTTCCATGTCACAGCCACCAGTGACCTGCCTCTTCCCACCACGTCCCACTGTGAGACGTACATTCATGCCTAATGGTGTTCTCATGATCCAAACGTCTTCCAAATCTGCCATGCCATTTAGGGACCTAAACCCCAGCAGAGATTAATGTGAAATACAAGTGATTGCCAACATTGTCATACTCCAAGAAATTCCCTGCGTTTTTCTCTGATTCTTTTTCTTTTATATTCATATGGCATTTTTACCTCTATTCTATAGATGGATCCATTTTGAGAAGTCAGACATGACCCAAGGACCTAAGACCAACTATTCTGCTCAGCTTGTGGTTTTCACTTCTATTATGTTATTAGGAAATGAGAAATTTATTTGACATTGAACATTTGCATGTCTAAGCATGTGACTGTGTTAAGCAGATGTGACTACCTTATTTAAATTTGCCTGTCTTTCCCTACAGCTCCTAGAAGAGCATTATGAATCACAGACAAAATTGACCTTTGCAAAATTCTTATTTTCCAAACAAACTCTCTCTCCAACTTATATGTCCCTAAATATTTTATAACCGCATGTTTTTTTTTTATTTTGAAAGAGAAAGAAAGGAATAGATGTAAGGAGGGAGAACAGTCAAAAAACCCAAAGTTATTAAATCTAATCTCATTTTAAAGTTTGGAGTAGGGCCACAGATTTAGCTCAGCAGAGTGTAAGTGCCTGCTTGGCAAACATGAGGTCATGAGTTCGATCCCCGGTACCAAAAATATATATATAAAATAAAATAAAGTTTGAACTAAACTTTGATTCTGAGTGAAAAATCATACAGTCACTTACTGGAGTTGCTAAGCAAACTATAATCCATAGTAGTCCTTGTTCTTATATTGTTTTTATACTATATGATTAGAATAATATTCTCATTGAGTACAGGATTTTAGGAGTAATTGTCAGTCTCCTCTGGTAGGCTGTGAATTTCACAACAGCAGGTATTTATCTTCTTTCTTTGATCCAAGTTGCCTCTCCTATTGTAGATGTACATGTATATAGAAAAGTTTGCTAAATGAGCCGGTAAGTACAAAAAAAAAAAAAAAAAAGAATCAGTAAATGAATGGCAGAAAAAAACCTCCATAAAAAAAATCTTTTACTCTTTGAAAAAGGGTCTTTCATTGAAAAAGTCTTTCAATACCAAGCATGTAGAATATAAAAGATTCATTGGGTAGTCATCAATCACGTGGATAGAGGTGGATATGCCTCCCTGCCCCATACCCTTTGCAGCTTCTGAAGTGTTCTTTCCCTACTAGTTGTGAAATCACGCTCAAAAAGTTACAATCGTATTAGAGAAGAGCAAGGTACTCTCTTTTAAAATAAGCATAATTTTCTGCCAGTGGCATGACAAACATATCAAAGGCTTAACTAAAAATATTTTTCAAGTTCCAAAGTACTCTGTTTTCCTTGCTCACTGAACCACTACTCAGCTGCTGTGCCGTTAAATATACATCAGGGAGGGTGGGGTTAGGGACTCACCATGGAATGCCTGTTAGTGGTAGGAGCCTGTGAATCTTTTCTATGAAATAATACATATTAAATAACATGTGCTCCAGATTTTTGACCCACTCAATTCCAGTAGAAAAATCTATGTAAGTTATTTAATCTTACAGTTTATATATTCACTAAAGGCAAGAGCTGAAATGTACCCACAGGCTGTAAGGCATATGAATGAACATAGCTGGAATGTATTTATAGATTGATAAATTATCCACATTAAATTTAGATAGCAGAAGGGAAGTCTCTAAGGGATCTACAGATTTGCAATTTTATATGAGCATTTCTGTTTGATTCTGATGTCTGGCTGTTCCATTTATGGTAACTTTTTTTACATCACGGCATTTCCTCTGTTCTATTTTTGTTCTAAAGTATTGAATAGAGCTACTGAGCACTATTAAAAGGCATTAGTTAAACAGCTCCTAAATGGATAAAATTGATGGTGGGAATATTGATATTGTCATATAATAATTATGCAGATTTAATTTTTGGATGTTTGCATGTTTTTTCCTCATTCAGCCACAAATTATTTATTAAGTATCTGTTGAGACCTTCCTATAAACTGAACACTATTAGAGGTTAAGGTCATACAGATAATGGACATGGTTTTATCCTAAAAGGACTCACAATTTAGTATTGGTAAACAAATGTGTACATTTGCAAAGAGATATTTGTTGTTAAATATCAAAGTTGTGGGAACAGTCATAGGGAATGTAAGCATGCTTAGTTCATCAAGCATAGCCATCATGTGATGATGGATCACTTCTAGGAGGAAGTGACACAGGAATTAGGGACAGAGGGAAAAAAAACATACATTCTAGGTGGAGACAGCATGCGAGAAGCACAGAGACATATACAAAGAGTCCATCCCAGTGGTGGAGTGCTGGAACCTCTCTGACACACAAGAGGCCCATAGATGTGAAGGATGAGTCGATTCACTGGCGCCTCCAGCCTTGGGTACAGCGTCGTCCCCACATCTCCACCGTCAGTGTGCACTTTCAGGTTTATCCCGAGAGTTTTATTCATGACTCACTCTTGTGATTTGAACTTGAGCTAGTATAATTTTATGGCACCTTTAATGAGTCACTTTAGCATGATTGTTTATTTGATGGGGGTGTATCCTAGAGAATAGAGTCCAGTAATGTAGATCAATAAAAACATGTTTAGCTCACAGATCTGCGTGACTTTGCAATTTAAGACAAGTGTGCTTAGTTCATTAAGCAGAGCCATCATGTGTATTAGGGACTCTTGTTTATAACACCAAATTGCTTTAAAATGAAAGAAGCAGAAGTTCATATGTGTTTCTGACAGGGGACAGATGCACACTCAAAGTGAGTGATGGAGGACAGTTTAATATATTAATGACTTAAGTTTAGTCAACTAACTAATATATTAACTGCTAAGGCTTTGGATAATCATCCAGATGTCACTATCCTCACCAAGTAAGCCAGATTATTAACTACCACCCTAGGTTGTATATTACTCTCTTACCAGCACTGTGACAAATGAACAAATTACCATAAATTTGGTGGCTTAAAACAATGCAAATTTATTAACATACCGTTCTGGAGATCAGAGGTCTGAGATCAGTCTCACTGTGCTAAAGCTATTATGGGCAGGGTGCTGGCCCTCCTGAGGTCTCCAGCTGAGCGTCTGTGTCCCTGCCTTTCAGCTTAGAGAGGCTGCTCAGCTGCATCATGCATACCCCCTGTTGCAGCACCTGGTATCTCCCTGCTTCCGATCTGACTTTGATGTTCTATTTTCCTTTGTTAAGGACACACCTAGTGATAAATGATGCTCATCCCGATATTCCTAGCTTGGCACATCTACAAAGTCCCTTCTACCATATAAAGGGACGTTTACCAGTTCCAGGGATTAAGACCTGGATTCCTGAAGGCTGCCATTCAGCCTGCCTTAGCCTGAGGGGGAAAAGGAAGGGAGCAGTTATCAGGATCCATGGAAAAGTATAGAAAGAAGGCCCCCTGGTGTAAAATGAGGACTTCTGTAGAGCAATGCACCCAACTATGCAGACCTTGCTAGAAGGCATCAGGATGAATAGCTACTCTCTCCTTGATCCTCTGCCCAGGTCTCCCACTGGCCAAAACAACCAGTAGCCACAGGGCAGTGGTAGTAGCCCACTGATGGAACCTGTGCATGTCAGTTTCTCAGGAGCAGAGCAAGAGGAGGGCAAAGGGAGCTTTGAGGCACCCAGAAGACATCTGGTATCCTTTGCTTGTATACATAATTTAACTTTTAATATATTTTACAAAAAGTAGATTATGTTCATGCTTTAAAAATCTAACAGCAAAGAAGTATTGAAAATAAAATTGGAAGTCCTAATGCTGCCTCAAAGTCCCTCTACACTGCTTAGCTGCATCTCAACCTCCAAGTAGCAGGAAACATAAGTACATGTGTAAGTGAAAGTAGCAACGGTTAGGGCTAAAACAAAATGTTGCTTACATAAACTCTTTAGTTTTTTTTTAACTCTTTGGTTTTTGTTTTAATGTAAGGCACATGTGTATAAAATCCCTTCTGCTGAAAAGTCATTTTTTTCATTAGTTGTTGTTTAAGCCAGAGATCTCATTTCAAATATCACTTTTTTTGGAAAATTATACCTCACTGCTTAACATAAATTTAATACCCACCCTTCACATTTCTCATACTCTTTCACAGGAGTTAGTATTTTCCTGCTTAAGCCTTAACCATAATTATTAAAGATACATTGTATGATTAACTTACTAATTTTTTATGTTTTTCTCTCCATCTGCAATCTCCATCCCCAAGTATAATAGACATAGTGAAAATAAAGAGTTTTGTGTCTCGTGTGCGTGTTTGCATGTATGTGTGTGAATACTTCATCTATTTTATTTTGTCACATTTTAAATATCCAAAGAAATTCAAAATTTAATTCAAAGAAGCACTTCAATATTTAGCATATTTTCAAATTTTTCTCTTATCTCCTCTGACCTCCTCTTCTTCCTGTATCTTCCTTTCTCTCTCATTGCCTATTTCTGTTATAATTTTTAACTTCTAACTCAAAATGTTAAATATCAGGAGAATGCCTATTGGCTGACATCCTATGATTCTCATGTGTAGGTTTTATATTTATCTTTATTGCTATCTTCTGCTCATTATGAGATGTCATATTTTCTGGACCATTTGTAACAGGTAAATATAGCAATTTTTCAGCTTACAGAACAGTGGAAAGAGCTTTTATCTCTCAGTGTCAGAGTGTTCAGTTTCCACAATCAGCAGTTGCTCTGTACCATAGATATTGTTATATCTTCTCATTTTATGCTATTTGGGTAGCACTATTCATTTTCTTTGCCATTTCCATCCCTCTCTTCATCATCCTTTCTCCAGGGTAGCTCCTGACCTGCAAAAGTCGTGTCCTAACTATTCGCCAGTCTCTGATCCTGCGAGCTTTCAGTGACTTTCCCTTCAGTGCTTCTATCTATTAACCCTTGAATTGTCCCAGTATCTCCCTCCTACTGTCTGCAGTTAACATTATTGGGGCTCAGTCTCACCCCCAAGCTCTCCTTGCTGTCTTCTCTTGTCCTAACAGTCTCCACTTTCAACTCCAGTGCGCACTCCGCAGCTGCCTCTCCTGTTTAGAACTGTTTCCTGCTTGCGTGCAATTGTAGTTGTGCCGCTCTGTCCCCTAGTCAAGCTAGAGTCGTCTGTTATGGATGAGTCTTTTCCACACTCCTAGAGAATCTGTAGTGATTACAGAATGTGTGAGGAAATCTGGATTTAGAAAAATATCCTATGTTATGAAAAATATGAGCCTGGATTTTGTGTTAAAATAATAAGTAAGGTCCAGGGGTATAGCTAAACAGCACAAGTACCTGCCTGGCAAGTGCGAGATTGTGAGTTCTGCCCCTGGAACAAAATAACAATAACAATAATAATAATAATAAATGTTTTGTCTTATGAAAACATGGCTATAAAAGTATTATTAAGCATTGTGTATTGTATTAAATAAACTCATAATTTTATTATTAAATTAAAAAAACTCCTCTAAAACTTAATCTCAATTTAACCCCAGTCGTATCAACAACCGTGTTCTCACTCTCATTTTTGTTTCTAAACCCGCTCACCAGCAGAATTTCTCAACAATAGGAGAAAGCTGATGGATGTTGTGGAAGAGACTTGTAAAGCTCCCAAACGTTCATTCTTTACTTCTTTATGAAAAGAACCCTAACAACTATCTAAGCATATGCCCAAGGAAAGACTTCATTTCCAGTTTACATTACAACAAAATATGGCGGTGGTACATGTACTGAATGATAAACAAACAAAAAGTACTCCCTTATTTGCCCTTCTTCATTTCTGCTGAATGAAATATCAACATAGTAGCCAGAGAATAAGCAGTTAGCTTATATCAGGAGGTGGAAGCCCCAAATGTTCAAGATGGGAAAGCAAAACGATAGCAATAGCAGAATTCCCTACTAATCGTAGGGCTGCCTTATCAGTCAGGGGTGTTGAAACCCAGATTACATTTAAGTAATAGATAACTAAACATCTGTGATTTTAAAACCACTCCTACTTTAGATTTTACTGTATGTTTAATTCTAAAATCAGGCAAGGAATTGGTAACTGCAGATATGAAATTATGCTTCTTCATCCTTCAATAGCTGCTCAATATAGTACTAACATCACCTTCGGTGCATATAAATATAGTTCCATTGTGAGTCAACTATTGTTGAGCCGTCTATATTTCTGGTATATGTGTGTGTTTGTATAAATTTTCTTCCTCCTTATTTATGCAACTGACCTTATATTACAAAACAACTTGACCTACTGTCTCTGAGTTATAATTACCGTAATTATTGCAACTCTTTTTTAAAAAGCTCAAGCATGTTTTGGAAGGGTCCTAGATACCTTTCAGCTTATGTTGTTTTTGAAAGTAAAGTCCTTTTTCTTCAATTATATTTATAATTAGTTGTTTTTATATTACTATTAATTTTATAGGTTAATTCTGCATCTTGAAATTTTAATGAGCTCAAATTAATTCTAAAAGTTTACCTGCAGATAATTAACTTCAGTGCTTAAAGTGACCATCCAAAATACTAAGCTAGGTAGAGGAGGAAAAAAAGTCAAAAGATGGATGAATTTAAAAAGTAAATCCAGAATCAGTAAAAAGAAAATGAAAAAAGAACATGTACACTATAACATACTATAAATGAATTTCTCTATTTTTACAAATGAGAATAAGAACAAAAAGAACCAATTTTATCTCTTAGGGTAGTTATTAGTTTTGACCTATCAAAGATTTCAATAAATTAATACATTTAGTTTTTGCAAATCATACAGATAGATACAATTACTCATTTGCAAGAAGTAAGCACAATTTAGATTTATTCTTGCTGGCTCACAAACACTCTACAATGGCCTTCAAGCAGCAGTGAATACTCCCTCTTCAGAAGCTGGTTCAGTCAACTTCTTCATTCATATTAGATGATTTAGCTCCTCTCAAATTATTCACACAGGAGCTTAGAAACAGCATATCACATGCTATGAAATCCTTTACATTAAGTGGATGGCTTCTGTGTCTATCTGTTATTGACAGAGGGGAGCGGAGTGAATATATTAATTATAAAGAAGAATATGCTGCTCATCTTAAAAACAAGAAATAAACAGGAAAAAATAGATCATGAATAAATATGCTCATTCAAGAACAAATCTGAAAAAATACTGTACGACAGATTTTATGAAAATCTTTTATCTTTTTTACAGTTCAAAGCCAGATTTTCAGAGTGAATGATTCAAATATTTTCCATCCTTTGATTCATTCAAAGTTCATTATATTTTCTCAAAATAGTACTTTTTTGTATTAATGATTAAAGAAATATTTAAAGTAAAGTGTTACCTTTGGCTTGTGTCTCACACCAAAAATAAAATGACATACCTTGGTTTTATACTCCATTAAGAAAAACTGATGTGGTAATTACAGAAAACATGTGATGGGAAAATAGTTATCACTGATCATCTTAAGCAGTTTGGCCCAAAATTACCATCAGTGGTATTGCTGAGTGGCAGGGGAACCACCTTGATCCTCATTTCAACATTTGGGCTATGTATGATCATATCATTTGCTGCTGTTTTATTCAAATCAATAATTCATTATAATAAAATCTATAGCCTGATTAATATCTAGACAAAGAATGAAAAATTAACCATGAATTTCTGATGAGAATTGGAAGAATGCTATGACAAGCAAACATATGATAAGATGGTCAATTTTCCTAGTAATTGGAGTGTAACCATAAATACCCATCCAACTGAAAAGGCTTTTTAAATATCTGACAATAATATATTGGTGACAGGAGATGTCATGCAATTCTGGAGGTAATGTACATTCAATATAACCACTTTGATAAGCAGATAAGTAATAGCTAGTAAATTGAATTTATGCATTCTTTCACCTAGGGATTTCAACCTTAATTTCATACTTTTCACACATGTTTAAAAAGAATTTTCAAGAAATACTTATTGTGAAATTGTCTGAATATTGAAGAAAAATTAGAGATGACCTAAGTATTTAACAACAGGATAGTGGAAAAATAACTAGTGATGTAATCATACAATAAAGCATTACACTTAAGATTAAAAGAACAAGCTAGATTCACATATGTTTACTTGAATAAGTATAAAAATCATTATTAAAAATTATATACAACATGATACTATTCATAGGAATTTTAAAATTTTGGACAATAATACCAAGGATGAAAGAAAGAAAATATTTTGAAAATGATAAGTATCAAGATTAATAAGCCTTGGGCCAAGAGTTTAACTCAGTGGCACAAGTGCCTACTCAGCAAGCGCAAAGTCCTGAGTTTGATCCTCAGTACTAAAAAAAAAACAAAAGAAAAAGAAAATTAATAAGTGTCAGTTAATTGACCAAAAGAAAGAGATAAAAGACAAATCTATGCAATCAGAAGTGAAAAGGAACGTGTTACAATAGGTCCAACTGAAACCCAGAGAATTATCAGGGACTACTTTGAAAACTTGTGTTCTAATAAGTGAAAACTCTAAATGTAAACAAATTTCTAGACACCTGATACCTACCAAAACTGAACTATGAGGCTATAGAAAACCTAAATAAGTCAATAACAAGCAATGAGATTGAAAGAGTAATAAACGTCTCTCAAGGAGCAAAAGTCCAGGACCAGATGGGTTCACTGCTAAATTTTACCAAACCTTTGAAGATTAACACTAATACTCAAACTATTCCATGAAGCAGAAAAGGAAGGAATTCTTGCATACACATTCTACAAGGCAGACATCAACCTGACACCAAAATGGAGCATAGGTAAGGGCACAACAAAAAAAGAAAATTATAGACCAAGATCCTTTTTTTAAACCAATATCCTTGATTAATATGTATACAAAAATCTTAAATACTTGCAAACTGAATTTAGTAACACATGAAAAAGGGCACACACTATGATCAAGTTGGTTTCATCCCAGGGATGGATGCAAGATTTGGGCATACAGATACTCCCACCACTATGAACACTCCATTTCCACAAGTTCTGAAGAAATGAAATGGGGTCTATAGTTAATATACCTTCTTTAAGGATGTGTCACTATGACTAAGAGCTATGTGATTTTTCTAAAACTTCTAATAACATCATACTCTGCTCCGCTCTTCCTCATTTTCAAAACTGTAGTATTTTGGGATGCTCACAAGAATCAAATAAAATATGAAATGAAAATGTTGAAGAAATTGACTTTAAAATATTTTGTGGTATATTATGTAGCTTTAGTTACCATGTTAAAATCTGGTGATATAATATTAAAGTTCAATTCATTGAACACAATTCTGTAAGGAGTTTGTTGATCATGGTGGCACAAACCTGGTATACCAACACTTGGGAGGCTGAGACAGGAGAATCACTGAATTCAAGGCCAGCCCAGACTACATAGGGATCCCATTAAATCTACTCTTCATCTATGATAAAACTTAAATGATGATCTGGTTCAATTGTTTCAGTCTACTGCAGCTACCCAGGAATTATTTAACTTCCTACCCAAACCTAGTTCTCATGATTAGCTAGTTAAACATTGCTCTTCTCCTAGTTACTTTTCTCATTGCTGAGATGAAATACAATATACCCAAAGTTAAAGAAGATGAGATTTATTTATCTCACAATTTGTAGAGGTTTCAGTCCAGACTTGGGTGGCTCCAAGACAGGTGGCACAGCAGAGGGGAATCATAGAGAAGAAACAGTTCATGGCAGGCAGAAGACAGCAAGGAAAAGCAACAAGAGACAAGAGATAGGCAACAAGCCAGGATTCTGTTTCTGTTCCTTTTATTTTCTGCAGACTACCCACCCTTAGGACAGATAGCACTCACACTATTAATCCTAACACAGAGTCCTTGATTCCAGCAGCATCACACACTATATCCAGCCACCTCTGAAAAAGTCCCCACCTATGACTTCATGAGGCTTTGGGAGAACATCTAGACATAAGCCATAAGAACAGTCATCAGAAGTGGAGAATTCTTTTATTCTAACACTTATATTAGGCCAGGTTTCTACTCCCCAACTCTGATTAAACACATTAAGTTATTCAATCTCTTCTATCTACCAAACGCCTAGAGGTTCCATATGTCTAAAGGAGCCCCCATCTTCGTGTCCTCCATTGTTCACCTTCATTTTTTTCCCCCAGTACTGGAAATTGAACCCAGGATTTTCTAAAAGAGCTACACAACAGTCCTGTTTTTATTTTGAGACAGTGTCTCACTAAGTCATTAAGTTTCCTGGGCTGGCCTCAAATTTATAATCTTCTTGCTTCAGTTTACCAGTATGCTGGGATTACAGGCTTGAGTTACCTCGCCCAGCTATTTGTCCCCTTCTTAATCTACCACCCTATCTTTCTCTGTAGACAGAAAATGTGCCCCCACTGCTTGCAATCTGACCTCTCATTCTAATAATTTTAAACCATCTTCTTTAGGTTTTTGAGGAATCTATAATCCTCCAATGTTTTCCTGGCTTATTTTCACAATTTGTCAATTTCTTCATTCTTCTTGGCTCTATTCTATGCTATTGCCTACATTCTGTATTCCCTTGCTTATTTCTCCCAGCCTAGTGAAAACATGTATTCTTTATCCTCTTCTATAATTACTTCAGTTTGCTGATTTATCTATAGCTGCAGCCTCATAAATGTCTCTCTACCGAAATACATCTCCCAGATGAGGATTTTCTTAATTTCTACTAGAGGATTTACTACTAATAAAGTGAATGAACATACTAACATGAGATCCTAAATGCTTCCTAAAATTTTATATCTTCAAAATTTCAGTTAATACCATCACCAATAGGCTCTTTACATACTCTCAAAGTATAATATGCATCTTTGACTCCAGTACACATCTATTTTAATAATTCTATGAGTTAAAGTGCTTCAGTATGTGTGTTGTTATCCTTGTGGGGGGGTGTCTAAACCCCCTTTTATCTATAATCTTGCTCTTGTGATAATGTAAGTATGTCAAATCTTTTAGCCCTCTTTAGTTTCCTTTTGCAATTAAATTTAATATTACCTTTGCTAAAGAGAACCTTTGAGCAAGGCATAACTGATGCTTCTTTACTCATGAGTTATCTGTGCCTTGCAGCTTCAAGAGCGGTATGCAATGTTCAGTAAATAATAGCTGTTTCTAACTTTGATGCCACTACTGCGCTAGCCGTTTATGATATATTCTCCTCTCAAATTTCTTGCCCCTCCTCCTCTGCAGCATAACTTTTGCTCCTGATTCTTACAAAAGATATCACTGATTACATCAGCCAAATATATTTCTCATTACTGGTCTCCCTCAACACACTAAAAACCTCTCCTCTAGCCTAAATCCCATTCTGCACTACCCATTTTTTAAACTTTCTGAGCTTCTAAGGATTCAACCAAGTGTACAAATTTTAATCTCCAACCTCATAGCCTACAAGTGATAGTGCCTTACTCAATTATATAAATACCTAATAAGTATTCATCAAATTAAAATATTATTGAACTAATTTAGTTCACCTTGGGCTTGCCACTTGATCTTTCCTTTATTACTTAATATATTAGAAACAGCTTATGATTTTCTTTAAGTTCTCCCAGAAATGATATAGGAATCTAAAACAAGAATGAACTCACAGTCAGTTTTCACTAGCCATGGTAGTTGTGTTGCCACAAACACTAAATTTCTTCATTAAACCACTGCTCCTAGAAGAAGTACGTTTTGATTCCCATGCGCCTCTATCAACATATAACCTTATTTTTAGTTTTATTCTGCTTACAGGCAAGCTATTTAATACTTATTGCTGATTCATTAATATTGCAGCCACTATGAGTAGCACTGTAATGTATACCTGAACAAACTTTCTCTAGCACATGCACTTTCTCTGTAAAGCAGTCCACAGCTGTTTTTGTTCTTTGTTTTTTTGTTTTGTTTTGTTTTGTTTTTTTGTTTAAAAGCACTAATCAGCATTTCAGTACTATGTTAAGAACCATCTTAAATAGCTAAATTGTCAATTTTAATTTTAAAATCATGTCACTAAATACACTGGAAAATGTAAACTTTACAAGATGAACTGAGACTAGAAGACAGAACATTAACTTTATCAGTTTCATCTGGGAACAAACGTCAGGTGACTCAAATTTTTCTCAACTCTGCACGTATCTGTGACAGTCTATAAGAACACTGAGTTTTGATTTTGGGGTTACAAATAAATTTTAGCAAATAGATGAATTCACAAAAATAAATCCAAGAATAGTAAGGATAAACCACTGTATATGTACCTCTGAGATGCATTGTTACAGTAATGGTCCTCTAATAAGCCTTGCTTGCCTGAATCTATATCCAAGAAAAGTTTCTCACATTGGTGCTGGTTCTGACCATGATGGTTTGTCCAACAAGACATCAGTAAATATTAAATAATCAGGACTTGCAAGGAACATGCATATTAGCCTTTGAGCTCTTGGAATTCTACCACCATGTGAAGAAGCCACAGCTACCTGACCAAAGAACTGATCAAAAGAGTCAGCCAGGATCAACCGTAAGATGTGCAAAAGGCCAGCAACAGTCAAGCCACAAGATGACAGCAGTCAAGCAAGTGACTCAGAAAACTGGCCAGCTCAAACCATCCCAAATTCATTAACCACAGATTGTGAAAAAACAAAGCAGTTGTTTTTCTAAGCCCCTAACTACTGAGGCATTTTCTTACAAAGTAATAGATAACTTATACCTCTATATTTGCCTAGTCTACAATTTTAACACTCTGTTTTTAAATTGTGTACTTTAAAGAACTCTGGAATTTATTTGCAAGTAACCTCATAATCTTAAAAAATTTTGTTTCTCACTTACATTTCATAATAGAATAGTTTCTTCTATATTCTTAGGAGCATGAGTGCTCAAGGGCAAAATTAAACATCTTAGCAAGTAGGCTTATCTTCAACAACCATCTCCCAGGTCTCCCAGAGTCCAAGGAGAAGGCGCAATAGTCCTGAGGCAACTGCTCACCCTTGACATCACCTCCAGGGGGCATTTCAGCAGCAATGATATGATCTTTTCTTTTTCACTGTGCTTGATATTTAAATTTGCATTTGTTTTTTATGAACAACAGTAAATCAAGTCCAAATTGTAATCATTTTTTAATTTCCTTAACTCTTTCCCAGTTAAATGGTGAATTATGAAAACTGAAACCATCTTATTTTATTGTAATATTTTTATCAATGCCTACATTAACATTTTTTATTTATTATGTATGTGAAGGGATGAAAGATGAGGGATGAAAGTCCTAATGTTTCTTTACAGAAATGGAAAAGGAAATTTATGTAGATAAGAAGCATAGTATAATATAATATATATAAGCATAGTATAATATATATATATGATGGTAATAATGGACTGACATTTCAAAAACTGATTATATTAATAGATTTTCTTTATTTTGATGTGTTTTTTATTTTAATAGTAATCTTGACAGTATATATAATATTAAGGAATGTGGTCCTACTGTACATATTTTGTGATTAAAAATATGGGCAGTTGAGGGAAGTAAGAATCAGAGAAGATATGGTTTTTAAACAGGTCACACTTGCAGACTCTGGAAATCAGGGCTCTTTATGAGAAAATTGCTATGGTTTGAAACACTTGGTGTTATGACGCGTGTCTAGATATCCACCACCTTCCCAAAGCCTCGTGCATCAGAGGTGACTGGATCTGGAGTGTATGACACTAGGATCAAGGATGTATGATTACTAAATCAGTACACTGATTGGTTTGGCATAGCTCTGGGTAGGGTTAAGAGTGCCCCACCTTGGGTGTGACCCTTATCTGCAGGTAGCCTGGATAAATTATTAGGGATAGAAAAAGAGTCGTTGCTTGTCGTTTGTCTTTTGCTTGCTGATTACTGCATTCTGCCTTTCCTTATTTCAGTAAACTGTTTCTCCTCTGCATTGTCTCTCTGCCATGCCACACTGCCTTAGAGCTGGCCAGCTATGGACTGAAACTTCTACAAATTGGGAGCCAAAGACATCTTTCCTCCTTTAACTTTGGATGTCAGCTATTTTTATCTCAACAATGGAAAAAGTAACTAAGTCACTTGTGAATTCTTGTGTCACAAGATTATTCTTTTCTCTTTGGAAAAAAAAAATCCTGCACATTTAAACTGTAACATTATGAGGTCTGTTTCTACTGAAATAGGCAGACAATGAAAAAATCTAGACAATAAAGAGTTAAAGAATTTCTCTTCCAGTGAAGATTCCAATTAAAGAATCTCTCTTTCACTAAAACTAGAAGTAGCATTCTAATCTGTTACAAAATTTTTATAACTATTTTCCCCAATGACTACCTTCCATTTTTGGTTAGATGTGATATTTTTGTTTTAATATCTACATAATTTATTCAAAGATAAGTTTTTATATTTTTAAATCTCTGAAATGTGGCATGATTGAAGACTGACTATGTGTGGAAAAAATTTAAATACTTTATGAGTGGACAAAGTTGAATTTTATCTGAGCTTTTTAATCCCAGAAAAGAGCAAGGTGGAGAAATCTCCTCTCCACCATTTGGTGTTCCAAATTGGTCAATCACAATGAACTCATCCTCTTAGGACTCAAGTAAGACTCAATGCCCACTTTTTCTCGGGTCTCCCAAAAGATCCCAGGTGACTTCTTTTTGTTTACCTGTATATTGGGATAGAAAAATAAATTCTGGTGTTTGTTAAAATAGTAAGAAAACTTTAAGTCAAATTAGTGCAGTAAAAGTTAACCCTCTAAAGCAAAACAAAACAAAACAAAAGAACTGAACTCTGAGTACAGCAAGTCAAAGAGCAGAATGAAAGGGTTAAGGAATATAAAATTACTAAAAAGCAAACAAGGATTAGACGAATTCTCATTAAACTGGCTTGATATGATTCTTGCAAAAGCAGACAAGGACTTACAGAGCAGAAGTGAGGATGAGCTTGTTCAGAACTCAACAGTGGTCAGACAGCAAGAATGGAGGATATTTTTGCTAAACCTAGTGATAGTCTTGCAAAAAATAGACTGCAAGGAAGGGCACAAAAGGCCAATGGTTAGATTTGGTTGAAAAGAAATTTCTGAGGAGTCTATAGTATGGTCAAGAAAGGTCTGTCGCAATGTAAGAATGCAGCCTCCCTTTCCTTTTGTTAAAAGACATTTCTCATTCGTGAATGTTCTCCTTGTTGTACTAGCCTGTTTATAGACATCTTTTGGGGGTTTCCTGTGCATTTTTTGGACAGTCACATTGAAATATTTATTGTTGGTATTATGATGAAATAGAAATTGTCAACTGGACTTTTTCAGAGATTTCAGGAGTCCAAGTCTCTGAAATTATAAAATTAGGGTGGGAATATAAATTTGGGGAAGTAATAATTTCATTTACAGTATTTGACAGATTTTTCAGGTAAATTTAAACACCTATAAAAATTTAAGAAACACTGTTAGATGCTTTTCATGGTTTGCTTTATTCTGGGAATAGAATAGAATTATGTGATTTGTTAACTCAGAATGTGAGATCTGTTCTATTTTTCTTGGCAAGTTTCAAATTTATTAAGTAATTCTTTTTTCTTCATTGAGACAAGATGAAGAAGGGTAAGTAGATAAATAAATTACAGAAATTTCCACTGTCTTAGATGCAGAATTAATAAGTCTCTGCTAATTCTAAAAGGTTAAATAATTTTAATAAACACAATTCAACTGAAGTGAAGATGAAAGCACCTCTTTGAGATGACAGGAAGTATAATTTTATTCTATTTATGTGGTTCTCATTATTATTTTACATTCTGATTAGCTCTGCTCATCATTATAAGCTTTTTCAGGAGTAATTAGCAGTTCACACCAAACTTATTTGTTTCACCCTTGCACATTTTCTTTGTCAAGTGAATTCTTTTATAGACATGATGAAGAAGCACAGGTATCCATTGCCTAAAATAACAAGTACAATTTGCTTTACAATGAGATGCTCTTGATATGATTTCAGTGGTCCTGCTCAATATTATCAACCATGTAACTAAAAGGGAATGGAACTGAAGCAATAAAAATTAGAACGAGATATCATTAGTAATAATCTGATTGCCATGAAAACCTTAACTCGTTTCTTCCACATCCATTCATTTCACTTTATTTTGAAATTGAAATTTACAGATGCAAAAGGATAGATTATACAAATAAGCAGCATTCTACTTTTCATTACTCATTCTGAAAATTTTGCGAAGAATGTCACAGGTACCTTCTTCCACCTCCATTCCTGTCTGTAATTTCTTGATCAAGCTGAAACTGGCTCTGTAGCCTCACTCATATATCATTTGGAGAAAATAGTCCAAACATAATCAATTAATTAGTTCACACAAACATGTATTCCTTCAGTAAATAAATGAAAAATACTTTATTCATGCAAAGTCTTAGAATGGTAGGAATATAAGTAACATTGGAAGTAACTACTTACATGCATGCAATGTTTACATATTCCCTGCACTCTTTCATATGCTTAATATGCCTCTTTAGTCATATCTTCAGAAAGCAAGCTCTAAAATGGATATTTACACACAGTAAATTTATTGGGGTGCTTTCAGGAATATCTACGGTAGAGCCAGGATGAGGCAGAGAGGACCTGAACTTCAGTACTACTACAATGCAGGGATCAGAGGATCTGAGACACTCCTCAGTTCAGATTTGTCCAGCAGGGTTGAACTTTTGTACTCCTATGTATACCAGTAATTGGATAGGGAGATGTCTTAGTTTTATAAGATTCCATTACAAAATATAACACAAAAGGGGACTTAAAACAACCAAGATTGATTTTCCTCACAGTTCTTTTCTCATGGTTCTGTAGCCTTTAAATCCACAATCAAGGTATCAGAAATTTTGCGTTCTGTTGAAGATTTTTAGCCTTGCCTTGTAGATGGCTTCCCTCTTGTCACTTCTTACTGTCGCCCCTTTGTGTAGGTACTTGCCTGGTACTTCTCTATATACATCCTAATGTTACAAGGGCACTAGCTGGATTGGGTGGGGATGTACCTAACAGGCTCACTGTAACGTAATTACCTTTATAAATGTCTGGCTCCAAATACGGAAGAGTTCCAAGAGATTAGAATCACAACATGTGAATTTGGAGAGAAGACGGTTCAGTGCATAATGCTCACCCTGCGGGCCCTCAGAATTCATGACCTTCTTACATGCAAAATTCATTAGCCTCTATCCTAATAGTATGACACTTTTACTCCATTATGGCATCATGAGAAAATCTAGAATCTCAACTAAATATCATTTACGTAAACTAAAAGTGACATTTGGGTAAGGTTCATCCTGAGGTACAAATCTGTGAAACAAAGTTATACTATTCTAAAATTCAGTTTTGACACAAGTATAAGAATCATGATCATCTCAATAGGCACAGAAGCACTGGACAAAGTCCAACAACTATTCATCACAAAAAGTCCTACAGAAAATTGGAATAGATTGTCTTTATCGCAATCTAGTAAAAGTCGTCTATGACAAACCAATGGTTAACATCACAGTGAATGGTCAAAAACTGAAAGCTTTCACTCTAAGTTCAGAAACAAGATAAAGGTGTCCATTATCACCATTTCTATTCAATACAGTTATTTAAACATTAGCCAGAGAAATTATACAAGAGAAATAAATAAGAGAAATAGAGATAAGAAAGGAAAAAGAAAAATTAGTATTATTTTCAGAAGACACATACTTCTATGCAGATATTCTACATAGAAAGACCCAAAATCGCCACCCAAATTTTAGATTTAACAACCAAATTCAGTTGCATAGTTGAATACAAAGCCAGCACTCAAAAATCAGCAGCTTTCCTCTATACAAATAACAAACTCACTGAGAAAGAAATTATGGAAACCATATCTTTCACAATAGCATAAAAAATGAAACAGCCAAGAATCAATCTAACAAAGGCAGTAAAAGAACTTTACATTGATAGCTACAGTACTCGGAAAAAGGAAATCAAAAAAGAAAATGAAAATATATCCCTTGTTTGTGTGTAAGAAAAACCAATATAGTGTAAACGACCATATTTTCAAAATTGTTATACAGATTTAATGCAATCTCAGTCAAGATATGAATAGCATATCTCACAGAATTGGAGAAACTAATCCCAAAATTAATTTGGATCCAGAGGAACCTTAGACCAGCAAAGCAATTCTGGACAACAAAGGCAAGACAGAAAGCATCACAATCTGATTTGAAATTATACTACAAAGCAATTATGATAAAAAAAATACAGTACTGGCAAGAAAACAGATTTGAGAATCAGTGGAAGAGATAGAAAATACAGATAAAACTCCAAACACATTCAGTCAACTTATATTTGACAAAGAGGCCAAACATGTTCAGTGGAAAAGATGGCCTCTTTAATAAATGGTGCTGTGAAAAATGGCTTCCCACATGCCAAAGACTAAAACTAGACCCATATTACTCATCATGCCCTAAACTAAATTCAAAGTGGATCAGAAATCTAAATAACAGAACAAAAACACTAAGTCTACTGGAAGCAAGAATAGGTAAGTAGACTCTTAAAGGTATATGTGCAGCTCTTCCCCTTCTTAGTATCTTCCTGAAAAAATTAAAAGCATCATATTGCAATGATATATTCACACACATTATATAGCAGCAAAGTTTGTAATATCTATATATTGGGAACAGCCCAAAGGCTTATCAATCAATGAATCAGTAAAGAAGATGTGGTATTTGTATACAATGTAGTACGACTCAGCCATAAAGGATAAACTTGAGACATTTACAGCCAAATGGATGCACTTTGACACCATAGTCCTAAGTGAAATAAATTGGGCATGTGTAAATATCACATTGTCTCTCTGGTGTGAGAAACTAAAAGCATAAATTAGGGCCACAGTGTAAAATAGATATTCTGAAATAGGAAGAAATTGTTCAAATGGGAAAGGGAACTAGGGAGCAAGGAGGGGTAATGGAAGGAAGGGAAAACCAAAAAATCAGATAAGAAGGATAAAATGGAAGCAAAATTTTTGTAAATAAGGAGGGAAAAAGGGGTTGAAGGAAAGGAAGGGAAATAGAAAAAAGAGGAATCAAGATATGTCATATACAAATTCCCTGTAAGGAATGTGATATGTCACATTCAAACGAGGTTATTTGAAGAGAATTTAAAACTGTGACAGTCTACAAATGTGTGACAAGATTTAGGAAAACCAACATGCAAATTGTCTACTTCCTGAGACTAGAAGTAGTGATGACCCTTACAATTGAAGCACGAGTAATAAACTTTTTCAAAAAGACTGAGACATTTCCATTCTAAGATGGAGAGATCAGAAAGAAGAAAGATTATGACCCCAAGTGTGTGGACTGTACTGCCTTCAGAATGTGAAACTGTCTGTCAGGTAATATTCTTTCTCAGAGGTGGAAAATGAATGCTACTATGCTCTTTTAATATTTGTAAGGATGTACTTGGCTCTAGACAAATAGATCCTTAAACACGTCACTGATGCTGTACCTCCCTGGGTCTTCCATGTCTATCACTTGCCTTTTAGAAAATGTATGTGTTAGTAAAGTATCCAATACTTTCCACCGGTTGCTGACTAAAATGATGTAAAGTAGTACTAGGTAAGGGAAAATACTGAACTATGAGAGAGTGACGATGGGGACTTCAGCTAACTCCACAGGGCAGGGCAATTCCTTCTGCTGAAGAGCAGATTCTGGAAAGGCAGATGAGTCCTTTGGTGCTAAAGGATGATCTGTGCCATATACCACAGCACCCATCACAACATTGGTCAATCTTCTTATTCCTTAGAGCAACCATGACGTAAATAAGTAATAGCTCAGATCATGAAACTACAAATGGTGGAATTGAATCAAACTATGGATATTAATACAATAACACTTTAAAAGAGAGAAAAATAGTTTATGTTCTCAGAGAGGGTTTCAGAATCAGGTGTTTGATGAAATAACAAAGTGAACATAGAATTATTTATACACGTTTTCCTCAAAATTATGTTTTCATGATGATGAAATTTTCCACATTTTTTCCTCCTCCAAAACCCAAGGACTTTTTTCAGATTTAGGGTTCAGACAAAACGAACCTACAGTATATCACCATGGTGAACATGGAACTCAGATCAATGAGTACTAAGATTTAGAGGATCTTTCTCTAAGGCTAGAAGTCATTTGCAAACCCAAGGCTCTTCTCTATGCTCTGAAACAGCCAATATCCAAATGTATAAATTTCTTATGTTAGTCAGGATAAGAAATATATGTCACATTCAAACGAGGTTATTTGAAGAGAATTTAATTTAAAACTGTGACAGTCTACAAATGTGTGACAAGATTTAGGAAAACCAACATGCAAATGGTCTACTTCCTGGGACTAGAAGTAGTGATGACCCTTACAATTGAAGCACGAGTAATGGAGCAAGTAGCTTTGTGAAGAAGCCACCGGGTACCACCAATGAGGCACCCATGAAGGACGAGCTAGAGTAATGCCTGCTTGGAACTCATTGTCCTCCCACGCGCCAGTCTCCTGCTACTGCCTGCCGTTAGTAAGATCCAAAGAAAGGCTGAAGGACATGCACGGCCTGGATATAGTCCCTGTGAAGCTGCATGCTAAGGCAGAGAGTAGAATGCACAGTTTCGAGCGTAGATCTGCAAGGCAAACACACTTTTAACTACCATGCCTTAGACAGGATCACTTTGGTTTAATAGATCTCCTCCTAAGTGTGGCCCAGGTGCAAACACACTAACTTTGTTTTTATGAGCATGATATATACATCCATCATGTGGTACAGAAGAGAGATGAATACTAAGGGGCAAAACAAAACCCAAAAAGTACTTTATATACTCTAATGCGATACATACAAAGAAGAATGGAAGTTAATATAAAAAAAAAATCTGGTAGTTTGTGAGTCTTTTATAAAAGTTATCCCTGGACAAAAGTATTTATATAAGTCTGTAATACACTGTAAATCCTTGCTATCACTGGACTGCAGCCCACAGAAACACTTACCAGTGAGGTTATTCTAGAACAACGTGGTAGACAAACGGTATGTGTTAAGGCACACTCTACATGAGAATTAGTCAATTACCTTGCCCCTCAGGTGAAGCCACTTTCTTATCCAACTGGGTGTAATAACATCAGCTACCCTTTGTAGAGAGCCTACCAAGTGAGCTTTCATAGGAACATTTCACAGATGAGAAAAATGACCCTTACTGATGTTAAACAACTTACTCCTGGACTGCAAATGTGGAGTAATCTAATTTCAATCAAATTTTAATCACTATGTTAAACTTTAGTTTAAATGATTTCTTGGAGAATTAACTGAGCTAATTTACCTGAAGTGGCTCCCTCCAACCTAAATATTTATGGTGTTCAATACATGTTTGCTGAAAGGAAATGAATGAATAAACAAAATCCACGCTAAACTTTCCTTCAGAACAATAGGAAAGATTGAATGTGTGAGTAGGGGAGAGAGTAGAAAAAAGAAGTCCACTTTCTCAGCATTGACTATACCACATGTATTAGAAATGTGTAGTTATTTGAATGGAGTGTGGGACATACATGTGTCAGAAAGTTCTACGTAGAGCAATTGGTTCTGTTCTTTAAAATAGTGTATCCAAGTAAAAAATGGACTTCTGGTAACCATAATGTCAATGGTAGGTAGAAAATCATATTTCTTTAAAGATATGGTCTCTTTCTAATCTTAAGGTCTTATGAATATTATCTTATATAGCAAAAGAGCAGCTATTTCCTTCTATTACAATCACCCTGGCTCAGTTAGGGTTCTTGTTGGAAACAATGAATCCTGGACCCAAAATGCAGTCACATGTGACCTGTTAAGAAGGAGTTTGGAGACACTCATTTAAACATTAATTGTGATATGTCAGCTTTCCTGGGGTGAGAAACACCTAGAAGCTTCATGAAGCACAAGCCTGGGTATGGCTGTGTGTGAATAAACCACAGGCAGAAAACTGAGATGGGAAGCCTAGCCTAGATTGCGGATGACGCCCACCAATAAGCATATAGTCTGGATGCTACAAAAAGGGAAACAAGGGGAAATATGTGCACTGTGAAAAGCTTCAGTCTTTAGACATCCGTCTCCAGGTCTCCAGTAGTGTCAGCCTTCTAACACCCTCACACCAGCAATGCTCCAGAGAACTTCCAGGCCTTCAACCTTGGACAAGTGCTGCATCCTTGATCCATCTTGTCCTGAAGCTTTTGTCTTCTTAGGCTGAGCAGCTACTGGACCCTCCAAGTCTCCCAGCACATAGACTGCCACCACTACACCTGTAAGCTACTTAATAAATGCTCTTGCTTAGCTATACATGTATTTTCTCTTGATTTGATCCTAAAAAACATGAACTAATTCATATAGACAGAGAGGAGAGGAGAGGAGAGACAGGCAAATAGGAAAGTGAGAATTGAGAGGAAGGGAGAGGAGAGGAGAAGAGAGAAGAGGAGGAGAGGGAAGGGGAAGGGGGAAGGAGGGGAAGGGAAGGGAAGAAAAAGAGAAAGAAAAAGGAGGAGAGAAGGGCAGAGAAAGAGGTACTTTGAGAAGACAGTATTACGGTGGTGACAGCACAATGTAATGAATAATTGATTTGGGGAACCACCAGAAGCTAGAGGGCACAGGGAGTGGATGCTGCACTAGAGCCTCTGTGGGCATAGCCTCCTGTCAGCAGGACGATTTGGAGGCTCTGGCTTCTAGAGCTATAAGAAAACATGTTTCTGTTGTGTTCAGCAACCATAGTTTTGGCAGCATATTATAACAGCAATAGGAAACTAACAAAACATCCTGAGAGGATATCCTTTAGTACATTCTGCTTGTTTTCAAATGTAACACTTTATAAAGATAAATTATCATCTGTATAATAAAGATTGAATGTTAAAAGTTTGTTGATTTCCTTTGAAATTAAGGAAAGTCTCAGCATTTTGTCGAGAACTACTTTTCATTTCCCCAAAGTGTTGAGACTAGTTAAGAGAGAGAAGTGTTGGGATTGCCTTATTTGAGTGTGTGGCCATGAGAAGGGTTAGATGACTGGATGATAGATGCCGTCCCGAAGCAGCAGGTTCCCAAGAGTGACGTATAGAGATGGAAAGGTGCCTTCCTATAAAGCATGACTGGGAACACAAAGATTATCTCTGGAAGGTGACAAAAGATGACTACTAAATTCAAACACAGTTACAAAAAGAATTATACTTATAAAAAGATAAATATTTGGTGAGACATAGGCCAGGAAGGACAAATACAGTGGTTTCCCGCAGAAAAGATAAAAAAATTCAGTGACTGATGACACAGATTCAGGTCTCACCCACACAGAGGAATACTCTGGAGAAAATTGCCCGAGGGTGTGGTTCCATGGGTCAACTCCATGCAGACATGAACACCAATACCTAATAGCACTTCCTCGTTAATTTTTCTTGAGTTTCTACCTTTCAGTAACTATGTGAGGACACGGTTCCATTCCATTGATTAGAAAAGCCAATATCTAAAAACAATGCCTATTGCAAAAGTGAAATGGAAAGGAACCAAGAGCTGGAAAGAAGGCAGAGGGAGGAGAGGAAAAGGAGATGAAAAAATTACGATGTGCAATGCACATGGACTAATTCCCACAAGTCATTATGTATTGCAAACTTGCAGCAATAAGTAAATAAATAGTGCCTACAACACTGTAGGTATTCATCAGTTGCCTAATAAAAAAATTAATTTCCAGTGGAGCTTATGTTGGGAATTTTTGCTCAAGTGAGTGTCCATTAAATGGAGTTGGGCTGTCCATCATTTGGGAACACCTTCTAAATGCCCAGTGGAAGACTGTCAGAACTATGCCTAATTCTATACAATGAACACTGACTTAAGGGTGTTGTCCAAAAGGTTTCCCCTGAAGGAAAGAATTATGAGGTAAAAATGTTTGAACACCTTCCATGCCTTCCATGTTTGAGCATCTTCCATGTCAACAGTAAGAAGACAAACTCTGGCCCTAGGGACAAAAATCAGAATTCTGGACCTAAGGCAAACATGCCTGACTCCCAATCCTTTCTCCTTTCGAGAGCCACACTGGTGCCTGTGAGGCTTTTGAACTATTAGAAGATCAATGCTATCTTACTAATACTTAAGTATTTCTGTATTAAAACAACAGTACATAGTATTTAGGAAAATTGATTTTTCCATAAGAAAAATTTAAAATAAACATACTATTTCAAGGGAATAGTGGTTGACAACAAATGGAAATGTCACATTTTTAACTTAAAGAAGAGTAATACTTGCACTAATCACTTGATTTCTTTGGGCCTTGATTTTCTCATCTGTAAAATGAGGAGGCTGAAAAGATAATTATCATCCATGATATAATCTTCAGTGATCCAATGCTATATATGACTCAATCACAAAGAGTTGGAAAGGCTCTACTTCCATAAAGAGAAATCATTTCCTTGCTGCTATAAATGTTCTTAGAAGGAAATCAAAATTTATCAGGTAGTAGCAAAAATTAGCCTATTATTTGGGAAGACAAAGTAAAAATAATATGGTAATATAAACCCTGGAGATAGACACATTCAATGATTTGGGAATCAAATTAGGTTTTCATACTGACCAATGAAACACTGTGAGCTATTTGAATTTGTGAACTGTGTTCACACCATTCCTGGCCACTGTGAAAGCCTGCTGTTACACTATTTCTACACACAGATATGATGAGGGAAATTACAATTACCTGCACAATTTTGGCATTGTATCCATGCTCAATTCTGTTAGGATTCCAGTAAAAGTTTTCTATAGCAACAAATTGATTATGATCTTAATTATAGTTATCCCATACTATTTTTAAAGTTTTGCATCCAAATGATCTTTAAGCTCTTTTCTTAGAATATGTAATTCCTTCTTACAATTGTCTGTGAAGCAGATACTTTTTTTTCCAGTCAACAAATGGAAGAAGCAAACAGAAAATAAGATTTTTGATTTGGGTTGTATCCATGACATTAAAGTGCACTCTCCTCTCAGTTCTCACAATAGTGCAGGGATCAAGGGCCCTGCTAGTGTTTTAAACAAATATCTGACTCTAAAAAAAAACCCTCGACCAGAATCACTTTTTTCTACAATTCGTCACAAGAGTTACAAGACTTTCTCCTAATACTGTTTCAGTAAGATCACCAATAGCACCAACAGAAAACTGTGTTAAATCCTATTCGACCTATTTAAAATAGATATATATGTATGCATTTTCAGTAATCTTGGATTTTTCAAGGTAGACACTCCTATTAATTCTTTTTATTAGCCTGTTCTTCAACTTCGACATGTCTTCAAATGTTCTTCTCCAGGTTTCCATAAGATGCTTTCTCATCTGTCTTCGGACTAATCTATCATTTGAACTGCAAAATTGATTATACCCATTTTCATCTACGTGCCCAGAATGCATTTCAGATTAGATATATAATGCACATTGTAAACGTAACATCCAATCCAAACTCCCCTTCCCACCTGTTCCTTCTCCAAAATGTTCTGTTTCTACTCTTCTCAATCCTATCTTTCAGACCTCTGAATTACTCATACAGTACTTTAATCTTTGTTGATCAGTTGGCCAACAAATTCTCCAAATTTTGTCTCAAAATTCATTTTTTATTCCATTTCTACTTGTTCTTCTGTATCCTAGATTATCATCTTCTTTCCCTATGTGTTTGTTTATTTTTAAAGACAGTTCAAGTGAAATATAATCAAAGTATCATCCAATTTATGCATCTAAAGTGTACAGCCCTAAAGTTCTTATTATGATCAGAGTTGTCAAGTCATTATCATAATCAACATTAGAGCATAATCATTATATAAGGAAAAAACTTTATAGCCATCAGTAGTCATAGCTCATTCTCCTCACCAGCCGTCTCCTTCAGTGCCCAGCAATCACTTATCTATTTTCTGCTCCTATGTATTTGCCTATTCTGAAAACATTTTTAATATTGCTACAATCTTCTTGTAATTATGTATCCTTCACCATGCTCATACCATCTTTTCTTACCCTTCACCTATATTTCTGATAGACAGCATTCTACTTTCAGCATCTAAGATCAATGTTTTTAGATTTCATGTATGACTTAGATCATGTAATATTTGTCTTCTGTGCCTGGCTTATTTCACTTAATGGACTCATACATGTTGCTTCAAATGATAAGGTCTGATTTTTTTATGGTTAAATAATATTATATTTTGTGTATATCCAGATTTTCTTTATCCTTTTGTCTAACATTTATCTGTTAGACAAATGAAATCATAGATGAAAAAGAAGATGTGAAACTGATACCACAAAAATACAAAGAATTATGATGCTATCATGAAAAACAATAAATCAACATAATGCTAGTAAAGTATATCAAACTTAGGAACACAATGAAGACAATCCTAAGAGGGAAGTTTATAGCTGTGAATGTTCTCATCAGAATAACATGATGAGCCCAAATAAAATAACCTCATTATGTACCTCAAGGTCCTAGAAAAACAAAACCAATTCACACAAAGCTAGTACAAAGAAGATGATTATAAAGATCAGAGGACAAATCAGTGAAATGGAGACTAAAAAAGCAGTATAAAGCATCAATGGTTGAGAAGCTGTTTCCTTAAAATCCCCTAGCCAATCTTAGCAAAACATAAATCAATAAATAATGAAAGAAAAGAAACAACCAAGGTGAAAAGATAATGAACAATGCCAAAATCCAAAAGGTTATTAGCAATTATTTTAGAAACCTAAATAAACTAGAGAACTCAAGAAATGGACAGATTCTTGAATCATGGATTCATATGAACTACCAGAATGAGTGTTGGTGCACAGATCAAACTCAGAAAAGCCATGCATTTGAAGGCAGAACATAAGGCTGTGGTATCTAGAAGTGAGATGCTGTGCATGCACATAAAAATGTGGACGTGGCTTTAGAAGTTTCCTTAGGGATGATGAAATATTCTGGTCCAACTACTAAGTTGTTTAGAACTTGATAAAACTTAGATTTTCAGAGCATAATACATTTTTCTCACTTTGAAATGTAGCAGCAACTTTATCATTTAAGGGTTTCTGGGTGTTCCTAAGTTCAAAAACAATTCTATATTCTCTTAACAAATGCTTTATCCACTTTTTAAAGAAGTCCATTTTCTACTTCTTTTAGAAAAAAACTATTGCTTTTCTATCTTTGTAAGACTTCATTAGTGGTAAAATTACTGTTTTAAACTTAAATTACTCTAATTTATTATTTGAAAAGGAAGAAAAAAATTTCTCCCTTCACTCACATCTTAGGCTTGAGCATGTGTTCTGATACTGCCACCAGCACCACTAAAATGTCCTTTTACCAACATCCCTGGGTCTGATCACACAGTCTAACATTGCCACATTCCTTCTTTTTAATCTACCCTTTAGCAGAAAACAGCTGTTGGGCCCCTGTGAATATATCTCACAGTTCTTCTGGCTTTTGGGAATGAGAAGATGAAAAGAGTACAGTTCCCGCCTTGCAGGAACTAAGTTTTCCAATGATGTTTAAAGTCATCGTTCACACTGTTTTTCCTTCATTCTTTCCTGTTTCAATCAGTTGAGTATTTAACATTTCTACCTCTAGTATATCCCTTGCATATCTCCTTCTGTATTTTTTCTACTACTATTGTACCTAAATCATGCCTAAATTTTTCCATAGTGTGCTTGCTCATTGAGTGCTTCTTGCTTATTTCTGTACCATCCAACCTGTAGCTTCATTAATCTTCATGAGGAGGAAATCTAGTACTTAAAATTTCCATTTTCAGAAGTTCCCTTGTGTTCTACTGATAATAAAAATCTAAATTTGTAGCATTGTAGAACTAAGAAAGCTCTTTGAGAAGACAGGAGACTAACCACTTGTTACGTATTAGGACATTGAAGGCAGGAGTATCACTCCTTTTCACAGTTTTTAGTTCCCCACTGTAACATACAAAATAAATTCCAAACTCATTAATATATTTTAATAAGGCTACTATTAAATATTTAAATATTTTAAAGCTACTTTTTGGACAAATCCTCAAACATGTTTAAGAGTTTTCATGAGTTTTTTTTTCAGTGTCTTCTCTTTGTAACACAAACTTGCCCATTCCTGCAGTTTTTTCAGTAACATAATTGAAGTGAATCATCCTAAAATTCTCTTCTTATAATCCTTTTTTGAGTATTTTACCTCAATAGCTTTCTTAAAATATGATGTCAGAGCTTAGACAACACATTTCAGATGTAGTCTGATTAGCATAGTGTATGCATATATATATATGCATACACTATGCTATATATATATATATATATGTGTGTGTGTGTGTGTGTGTGTATATGTACATATGAACATCCTCTCAGTATGTATATATAATCTCAATGAATTCATTATCTTTGTCTAACATTATGTTAAAACATATAGATTTTGTTCAATGAGATTTCATATTATTAATTTAAATTCATCATTTTGGTCTCTGAAAAGATTTATAAACTCAAGATTTAACATCATTTGATATTAATGAACTCAAGATACGGCCAAGTAATCATTACTGGTTTTGTGATTAGTTTGTTATTTCTCTACCATGATATCCAAAGTTATATTTCTTTCAGAAACAGGAAAAGTTAAGTCTGTTCTTTGTAAATACTAGATTTTAGTGCAAGAAAATCGATGTTGACATGAAATATTCATGAAGCAAAAGATGTTAAAGGTATAAGTACTGAAATAGGCAGAAGTAGTATTTTTCAAATGAGGCAGTAGTATACTAAAATTTGAGAACTCAACTAAAAATTTTTTCAACATCGTGAGTTACACAAAGTGTAAGGACATAGGAGTATTTGGATTCTTACATAATGCCAACTTGGAAACCTTATATAGAAAACAAACTGCTTTACCATTTTAAAATATCAAAAATGCTATATTAAACATTGATTATCCATTTCAGCAAGAGTATATAAACTCTAGTTAATGGAACAAATAAAATCTTAATGGAAAGGTATCTTGGTCACTTTTGTGTTGCTGGGAAAAAACAACTAATACAATTTAAAGAAACAAAGCCTCATTTTGGCTCACAGTTTTAGAGGACACAGCACGTAGAAGGAGGCACATGATGAAAGGGTCTAGTGGAGAAAAACGTGAACCAGTGAGACTTCAGGGGACCTTCTAGATCTAAACCATAACAAAACAATAATGAAATATGTCAATACTGATAAGTAAATATGTCTCAATATTTATTGTGCACACAATTTGTGTTGGGAAATATCTAAGAAGTTGAGAAAAATAAGAAATTAATTTTGTATCCTCTAGGAAATACTGATATAAAGAGAGATGTGCAAAATAGTGGCAAATATAATAAAAATGAAATAAGTTCCATAACTGTGAGTAAAGCCTTTAGAAATAGATGCAAATAAATTATTCATTCCAACCAAGAGTAATAGAAAGATAAGCATGTTGTAATTAGGAAGATTTAATACATTAAATTGCAGTACTTTGAATAAATCAATAAGTGCAATAAAATGCCAACTTCAAATTCCATGGTATATTCTAAAACATTAAATCTAAGCATGTTTATATTTACCCCCAAATATTAATATAGTCATACATAAACAAGCAAGAAGAACAAAGATATATAGACAATATGTGGGTAGACAGATACAGTTACAGATGGTTAAGGACTTGCTTATTAACTTTGCAAAAAGTTTTATGAATAATAGAACTCAATATCGTGTTGGACTTTAAAAAGTATGAAGGAAATTGTCAAAGAATAAGAATTGAGGTTTTAAAATATACTCATTTTTATGATCATTTCACTAAAAATAGTAGTAGTGGTTATTATTTCACAGTTTTTTGGCACAATTGGTTATTCGTATTGAAAGCACTTCATTTGAATTCATATTTCACATTTTACATAGCAATGAATAAAACCCAAAGAACATAAAATTCATTTTTGTAATATTGAAAAATATACATTAACATATTTAAATAAAGAAATCCAAGTCTTTTCAAAAAACAGAGTATATTAGATAAAAATGGGCACATCTTAACTTGCAAAAATAACTTTTGATAAGAAGAATATAGTACAATAAAAATAAAAGAATAAAGGAAACATACCAAATATTTTTATCAACTTTCACTATTCAAATCATAGAGAACCGTGAGAGTAATATGTATCTTTACTATATAGATTCTATTTAAAACATGATGTAAAATAGCATACAAATAGAGAACTGCAAAGTTAGCCAGTGTTTGGCAAATTAGCCTCCATTTTAGAAGGATGTAAAGCTCTTGTATGCAGTTTTGAAGACATTGTACTTTGATTTTTAAAAAATGATTTTTAGCAAAACTGTGTTGGGGAATATGCAAAAAAGTAGGTAAGCTTACAAATTTTGTATGATAATACAATTAGAGCTAGCTAGCCCTCTAGAAATAATACACCACTAAAACCAGGAGTGAGAACTTAATTGTTTTCTTTGAATATTCTGTTTCAAGGAGTATCCTTCAAGAAATAAGACGAGAATTAAAAACAAGATCTATTTACTTGTAATGAACATTCCAAGGGTTGAAAAATAGTAGAATAGTTAAGAATATATCAGTGAAGCCTGTGGGAGGTCTCTCAGTGATTAGGCTGTGTTTTTGGAGGTACTTCTTGGAGCCCATATTCTCTTTTTGACTCCTATTTGGGGATGTAACTCTTCCCACACATGTCCTTCTGCTGTGATGTGCTCACCACCCTCAGCAGAGGCCAAATCTACAGGGCAGCCCAGTAGCAGATCTTGTAACTCCAAAATCATGAGTTAAATAAACGTTATCTCTTAAGGGCTGCAGGTACTTCATTATAGTATTGCAAAGCTAATAGAACAAGTACATGAATTATGTCAGCACTAGGAAACTGTGACCTAACTATGGCTGTTACCTAATTATTTATGTATTAAATAAATTCTAACTCTTTTGGTAACCTAATTGTTTTCCCAAAAGGTAAAGCATGAGCTAACGCTTCAGCTGTGGTAGGGAGACCTTTAGAGACATTAGCTGGGGACATAAATTCATGGTTAGTAATCAAATTTGTGGCTCATAAGGATTTCACTTGGCTGTTATAGTTTTTGTTTCATTTTATGTTATTCATTTTGTTCCTTGATGGCGATTCTGAGCTGCTTAATTGAAGTATGGCACACATACAGCTAACTGTATATATACAGAAAGTCATTATTAGTTGGTCAGTGTGATGAAGTTTTATAAATGGGTACATCCATGTAACTACCTCTTGCAATAGGACACTAGATATCTTCATCACTCCAAGTAATTCCTTATCACTCTTCCCAAGAGTGCACCTCAAGAAATAACCACTGCTCTTGTTTCTGTCATCTACTACAGGTTTTTCTTACTCTTGACCTTTGCCTAAATGGAATCATATCATTTTTAATCTGTCCCTCTGCTTTGTTTTGAGTCCATATAAGGTATAAGACAAGCATTCATGTTAATCAATTATCAGTACTTCATTCTTTTATTGCTATCTAATATTCCACTGGTGAATATAACACATTCTGACTATGCATTTTCCTGTTAGTGGATTTCTTGGATTACATGTCCAGGTTTGGGTAGTGATAAATAAATTTGCCTGAAAATGTCTTTTTGTGAATATATGCATTCATCCCCCTTGGACATACATTTAGGGTATGAGTAAGAGTAGGATGGCTCAGAGAGAGAACAGGTAGGTATATGACTGCATTACCTGATACTGGCAATGGCACGTTGTTTTAGGAAGAAAATACACCAGCAACAGTCCTGTCTAGTAGCAATGAAGCTGTACTTTCATGAGTAGCATTGTTTATCTTGCTTGCTCCAGAAAGTTTGAACCTCCTAACAAACTCAAGACTTAGTAAGTTCATTTGTCTGTAATTGTAAGTTTTACAATTTAAGTTATAATGGTTCTAAGTCAAAGAGAGGTAAACTGCTTCCAAACACAGCCAACTCATTCACACAAGGGCAAGGTTACCTCAAAGTCAAGAGCAGCGGATGTTTTTCTTTCCCAGAGATGTGCAGAATGGATGCAAGCAGCTCTCACAAGTCTTCCAGAAGCAACTTGGCACCGGTCCTGGCTGTGTTCTGGCACTGCCAGCTGAAAGGCCTAATCAGCCTGACTCACTCTGCACAGCCACCGGGCTCAGTGTTCAGGCCAAGGCAATCATCTTGGCATACACTGCTACTGCAAGGATCTCTCTTTTTCTTGTATTTCACTTAATAAAATTAGTCACCACTCATGGTAGATTAGCAGTGGCAGCTCAGCTTCCTCGGATTTACATGAATTTATTCTCAGTGGAGAGATCAAGAGGCAATTTGCTCTGTTGTTGGCCTTATTAGGAGTCTCCATCATCTGACCCTGTAGCCCCATCTAAATAGCATGTTTGTGGTTATTTATTATTTGGGATGATTATTCCCACTCTTGCAAGCAGCTACTCAAAGGTCATTTGCAGATTCTAAATTTTTCTGAGCTGTTTTTATAAGAGCAAGAGGGAGAAAGAGAAGAAAAAGGAAAAAAAATTAAGTGGCCTAATACATCAAAATCCTGGGAGATTACAGTGTTCCACACTCTGTTTTGCCAAAATGATTATCAGGCTACTTCTCTGGAGACAAGAGCCATGTATTTAGTTAGGCTGTGCCCATACATTGGACATCCTTACTCAACAAGTGGGAACACACTTTTTGTAGAGTGGTGGTTGTAAATGTGGCATTGATATAGGATGAAAAGAGATACAGTGTCTCCAGAAGTCCCTACCAAATGAGAGCTAGGCAGGGAGGAAAGCATGATGGTATACAACTAGTCTCTGGGCTCTGACATTTAAAGATAATTCTGTAGTGGCACTGTGGAAGGAACTGAGTCCAAAACCAACAGGCACTAGACACAAAAAGTACTTTTCTTTGTACTGTGCAAAGCATATGGAGAGTCTGGAAGATAATGAAGTCTGCAGTACTGCCTTGCACCCCATACAGAAAGTGTGTGTAACAATACTACCAACATAATAAGACTTTGGTGTAGGAGATTAGGCTGAATCAGGCCTCTCAAAGATATAGCAAGACATATACCAATCAGTGGCATTTAATAATGTGAGCTGTCTGTATTACTGTGACTGCTATCATTCTTGCTTTTTCTCGTTCTCTTTCATCTTTCACCCTGTTCTTCCTCTACCAGACTCTAGTTCCTACACAAGCGAACCACAAACTGCACATACCCTTTAAAGTGGCCCAAGTGACTGACTGAAAAGAGCCATAGCAATAAAGGAATGTAGCCTTTGTTTAAAAAGTGAATCAGCATCCTCCTTTCCCTTGCAGATAAGTTTCAGAATTTAGCAATTCAGAAAACTGTTATTTTGCTTCTTGTAGTTTAGCCCTATAGCATCACATGTATCTTTACAGGTTATTTTCCCAGTAAAAAAACTAAAACAGTTAAAAATCTGCGTACAATAATTTCTTGTGGTGGGTGGCAACAAAAAGGTTTCATGCTGAAAATACGTTTTTTAAAAGTTGTTTGGGCTTACATACAAGATGCTAAAATACTGTAGGACGGATTGACAGAGTTGGTATTTTTGTTTCAACTTCCTGCCTCCTGCCTTACAGCATGGTAGCCAATGAAGTGATAACTGGGTTTGTACTGGTTAATGAAATGACTCCCTGGCTTATACAGTCTTCCATATACTACTGGGGAAAACCCAGAGTGAGCCTACTCCACGGTGAGGTTAGCGGTGTGGTCTCACCTTGATCCTCTGTATACTTCAGGCTTCCTTTCCCCTGGTAATTTATATCAACAGTCTTTGCTCTGACCCCTTACTAGAGTGCTGACAAACACTGACATGTCATCTCCTCCATGCTGGAATCAAGTGTCTTCCGTATTCTCTCAGAAAAGAGCATTCAAACAGGAAAAGCAGGAGGAACATCAGGAATTCCCAAAATTTATGCCTGTCTTTTGCTGTCAGTCTATAAAATATTAATTATGTGAATACTTAATAATGTTTGTTTAACATTAGCCTCATGGTCTTTGATTTTTCAAAAGACAGAAATTATAGGTCCGGCGCCTTAAAAATTACAAATCAACACAAACATGATAGTAAGCAAAAGAATGAGCATTATAAAATTGTATTTATACAAAATTTCACAATGGTAAGTAAACTATAATGTTAAGTTGAACACTTTGCTTGTACAACTATAAAGAAAAGCTAGAAAAGTTTTTACTATTAAAGACAAAATATTGGTTATTTCGAGGGGAAGGAAGAGCAGTTTGTGATTTGTAAGAAGCAGAAAAAAATACTTACAGGATGAGATACAATGTTCTGTTCCCTACCTACGTGGTAGTTGCAGGTTTTTTTGTAACAAGTGGTCAGGTCGTATAGTTATATTTTAGATAGGTGTGTTATGTTTTGCAATAAAAGAGATTTACAAATTTTAAAAAGAATTGCAAGTGTAATATTCTGTATAAGAAATCTCATAGATTCGAATGATTTTTTTCAAATGATTTTTTAAAAATTTTGTTTCTGCATCTATTAAGCTGAAATATAACCACAAATTGTATATATTTGCAAAAATAGCCTATGGTACTAGAAAGAGCCACAGAAAATCTTAATATATAGCCGATAGTATATCCAGATGTGTAGTAATAAAAATGTATGAAGATTCCAGGACTCAGTTTTTTCAGATCAATTATCGGTTTTGCTTTGTCAGCCACTCAGAAAGATCTTTTCAATTTCTCATCGTGTAAAACTGTCACAAAAAGAACTGATGAGTTTTCTTTGTTCCCTGGTAAATATCTTGGGGACTATCGGTGTCAGTAATGGACAGAGTAGCAGGTAGGTAGATACATACATCTCCAGGAAGCTTGGGCAGCTGAGTGCCTGTTCCCCAGGAAATACTCCATGAACCCCAGTGAACAATATGGCTTTGCCCCAAAAACCCCAAGAGGAAGCTATCATGTGCTTCAGGAAAGTAGCCTGTCAGGTCTGCAAGTTAGGATATGGAATTCCAACAGTCTGACCATCTTCCTAGAATACTGGGTTCAATTTTCACCATGATATTTTGTAGTCAAGAGAATGAAGAAAATTGTACATAGTATGGTCATTTTTGTTTTTAGAAGGAACATACTACAGCAAAGCATTCTGCAAGAGTATCTGAGGCACTATTAATAGTATTTGCTTTTGTCTTTACTTGCATTCATTACTGTATTGTTTAGGTCCTTTAATATGTCTGCATATTATTTTTATTTTAAAATGACTGATTTTTTAAAAATCATTTGGAGAAACTTAATGATAATAGCAAACATATTTTGAGTACTTACCATGTTCCAAATACTGCTCTAAGCACTTTATGTGCATTAACTAGTTAATCCACACAATAACCTTAGGAACTAGAAACAATCATTGACTCCATTTTACAGATGAGCAAAGTGAGGCACACAATTAACACATGAAAGGCCACACCTCTGAGAAGTGGGCTATGACCTGAATCAAGGCAGTGTAATTCAGCTTCCAACTCTTGAACAAATATACTATAGAGTCATTGATCAAGTGGAAGAATCTATGAGATCACATAATTTTATCCTTATGAATATGAAGATTTTCAAAGGGAGAAGAAATTTATTAGTTATTTATGTTTACAAGAAAACCCATTTGTGAATCCATGAGCTCTGATGAAAGCATATAAAAACAGAATTTTATCTAGTAAAGGTTTTGTCAATTGCAAAAAAATACCTGCATGGCAAGCTGGGAAATTGATTTCAAAAATATGGCCTTTATAATTAATCCATTCTGAGTAAGTTAATTGTGGTAATTAAACTTTCCATTGTTATCTTTACCATTATGTCTTTTTCGTAATGTGGTCTCTCATCCTCTAATTCTACTTTCTTAGACTTAAACACAAATTGCTTCTCTACATGACCTAGCTTACTCAAGTGCCTGAAGGATTATCTTGAAAAGTACTCATCCTCCTTCATTACAGTAACTATCTCACTTGATTGGCCTCATTACTCCTGCTTTTTGTCCCTAGATGAAATTAAGATGATTAAATAAAACCTATAAAAATGATTCATTAAGGTAGTCTGTGTGAAGTACATGCATGAGAGTTAATAAACAGATTGTTATGCTCACTTTTAAGGTCATCATTTTCCAGTACACAGGAAAAGGCTGTCTGAGTCGTGTTTTCCAAAGAAACATCATGATAACATTTCTTTAGTAAAACAGCTAAATGGACTGGTAATTGTATACTCTTTTGAAAATGCTCATATTTATCATTAATATAATTCCAAAAAGTGAATATCATCTTTTACATTATCCAGATTATAGTACCAAATGAGCCAATATCACTTAAAAATAAAATGTAGGCTATTGTACTAACAGTGGAGACAACTTATTTTTAAAAGAATTGAAAGTTTAAAGTGGTTATTTTGTAAATGTGATAGAACACTTTCTTTTCTAAATGTGTGTCTGGAGTTCACAGTCAAAAATGTTGAGTCATGTGGCTGTACGAAGAACAATATATTTTCAGAAAATCTCCCTATCTTTGTTGAGAAATAAAGTATAGCTTTTTCAGAAGCCGGATGGCCCCTGCCTTGACTTTATTAAATGCTTTCCAGCTATATGAAGTCACACAGTATAGCATTTTTTCTTGCTCCAAAACATGGGATGGAAGACATTCCCACTCCCACAAAGTAGAGTACAATCTTCGCACAAGTCTTAACCCAATGGCTATACTGTCAATCCCTCATTTCTTTACAAAAGCATATTAAACTAGAAATATCTCAGAAGAACATTATTATATATGGAAACCTGAATCCTTCTCACATATGCAAACCAAGATGAAAAGTAAAATGCATTATTAATACTTACTAGCAAGCCGTAACCAGATGGATTAGTTGCTCCTGGCACTGGGAGAGAACCAAGGATAAATGATGTCATGATTTTCTGCCCTTTGCCCAAAGCCAGATAGAACTATACTTTGCTGTGTGGAAGAGAAGAATGTTTTTTTGTTTCTCTACTTTTTTTTAGAAGGGTGTTTTTCTTTCTCTCTTCCTTTTGCTTGAATTAAAAAGGGAATTTATGATGTAAAAAACAGAGACCATTGCTTATTTTGAATAAGAGAATACATTTGAGAAGTTGGTCTTTGGGTCAGACAGACTTGAATTCCAGTCATGACTCTCTTACTTTATAGATTTACAATCTTGAACAGTTTGCATCTGAGCTTCAGTTTCTTCATCCATAAAATGAGGACAATTAAATAGATTTCAAATCATTAACTGATATTAGTAGGAAAAGGACTAGTTATTCATTAGTCTGGCATTTTTTTAAGAGAAAGCTGATTACTTAAAAGTTTTTTCCTTGTCCTAACAAATCCATTATGTCTTTGGAATAAACATTCCTACAATACTATTTCCCAAAAAATTTATCGTAAGATTTAAGTTCATTTTTTTCAAATATGTAAGTCTTCAGAGAAAATAATTAGATACAGGGGAACTAATGTTAATTTTGCCCCAGTTGGTTGACAGGTATGTCTATATATCCTCACCCTAGAAAAATAAAGAAGCAAATCCTGGAGTCTTTGGTGCCAGGAAGATGAAGTAGGGTATTGTAGTAAGAGGCACTCACTGATCTGAGACCCAGAAGCACGTCCTGGGCTCCAAACCCAAGCCCCACCAGAGTTAGTTCAATGAATGAGATGATCCGGGAAAAAAAGAAAGAATTGAGTCATGGAACAACTAGAGAATCTACCAAAAATAGTCTCTACAGCGGTTTAAATGTAGGCTGAGGACCAGTTTAGAAAGATCAGTACAACAGGCACAGACTATGGAGCGGGCAGGAGGATGCTGGGTTGACGAGCACGGAGTCAGCATCCTAACTCAGGGGACAGACGATGGGTACTTGACCTAAATAAGTGTGGAGATGAAGATAAAATAATACTACATGATGTATTACGTGAATGGATGGAAGAAGCCTTTTTAAAGATGCTATTAAGGGTTCAAGATCTAAATAGTGAACTATGGAAACTATGATAACTTTAATTAGCCAAATTGCTTAGCACTTTGACAATCTTTATTTATAAACAATTGAATGCAAATCTGTTTAAAAATTATAATTACGGATACTGTGCAATCCTTGCTGTATACCAGGAAATGTGCTACACTCTCCATCCAGTCTTCTGTTAAATTTTCATCATGTTCTAGAAAGTAAATACTTTTTGCCCTGTTTTGTGGATGAGGAAGCCGTGGCTCACAAGCTAAATCACTTGGTGTGTCAGTTCTCTTCCATTTGATCCTCCAAACTCACTATTTCTTCTATCTACTTTCTACTGTGGAAGGAGGAAGTGTGTAGACTGACTTCTTTTTCAGTTTGGTCAACTAAAGAACCTGGAAGGAGACCAGAAAAAGGGAAGGAAAGAGAAGCTAAACTTATCCCCCAGCCTGCATGTTTGTCACATGCAGAGACCAGTTTTCCCCCCTTTTTTTCTTATGGTTAGAAGTAGTAATAGTCTTTCCCTTCCCAAAATCTAGGGTTTTCCACAAACTCTCAGAGTTTCCTGGTAAACTGCTTGACTTTTATAATGAATGATTTCACTAAATTCTCATCAGATCATCTGAGTTTGAACTTCGAGTTCCATCTCTTTTCCACTGTAATCTTGATAGATTATAGAGATAGATAGATTAGATAGATAGATAGATAGATAGATAGATAGAGGTAGAGATGCAATTGCGTAAGAAACAGTTAAAATGCAGGGGACTGACTCCCATAGTCTAACTCAAGACCAACTGCATGGGGGATGAAAGAGGGTGGGAGATATTGGTATGGGGTGTCTTCTCTTCATTTTGGAAGTAAGTCCACATAAGATCAAAGCATGAGTATCTAGTTATATAATTGCTACAAATCAAGAAAAACCAAGAGTCAGGAAAAAAAGAGTACCCATGAACAAAATCCATTGTTCAGCTCCTTGAAAAATTCACTCTAATAAGAAAAGTGTCAACACCTCCATAAAACACCAACAGTTCGGTCAAAAACAGACAGGGTGTACAGTACTGCCCTTATAAAAATAGCAAGCAGCACTCTTTAGCTTTCTTAATCTCACATCTAATTCCCGAAGTTTGCCCTTTGTATTATCAAGAGCATCAATTAAAATACCGTAGTGAAAAAATGAGACTGAACAGAGTAAAATTTCTGTAAGATTTCTGACACAGCTGTTTAAACTAACAACCTTGTGCATGACATAGATTAATATTTTCAAAGAATAAATAGTAGGATAGAGAGAAACAGCAACATTCTGTAGTATGTCTTTTATCCCCCCATGTTTGTATCCTCTTAAGATAAAAGAATTCGTTTTCTTATAGTATATGTTACCACACTCCTAATTATAGTGTCATCTGAAACAAAATACACAGTTGTATATAATCAAATTTAATATACACGACACTATCAGAAAACAGATGGATGTTCAACTTTCCAGAACTGATTAGAATTGTTAATAAGCATTCAGAGGAGAGTACGATCACAGCCAAGACGTGTCTTCCATGTATTCTTGAATATTTTCCTAACAATCTAGTAAACCACAAATCCCTGGGATTACCAAAAAAAGTTTAGGTATGTGCTAACATTTTGCATTCTTAGCAAAGAAACTTTATTATGTGTGTTAGAGAACACAAGATACCATGAGAAGAGATTGGATAGCTATAGATATAGATGATAGATAGATAGATAGATAGATAGATAGATGATAGATAGATAAATAGATAGATAATAGACAGATAATAATTGAAAAGTTTATTCTATAATAAAGCAAATTAATATCTATCAGTGTATCACATAGTTATCCATTTTATGGTTTTCATGGCAAAAGATTAAAATGTACTAATTTAGCATGAATTTCATAGACAGTACAATTTTATTTCCAATAAACCTCATGTCCATTCTAGGTATCTGCTACTTTGTATCTTCTGACTTTTTACTTTTAAATGTGTTATTTCCTTAACCCAGGAATCAAAAGCTATGGAGTTGTTTCAATAAAATTGTCACATAAGGAAAAGAAATATGGAATGTGGCTACCATTGAGAACATAATGAAAACTTGACAAAACAAGAATAAATACATGTTCATAGATGCAGTTAACCTAGATTTGAAGGAAAATTGTAAAGCAAAGTGACAACAAATATGTGCATAATACAGATGATGTTTTAAAATTTAAATTTAAGAGATAGACAATTTACTAGTCAAGGCCTATTTCCTACTGAATTGAAATATTCAGTAAATTTCATTTATGTGCACAAAGTAATATAATTTTTTAATAAAATCACTGTGATAATCACATCTAACACATGTATGATAAGAAGCAGTTCAATTTCTTTTCCCAGGAAGTGTCTGATTAAATTGAAAATGAATGATACACCAGTGTATTGTAAAATCTAGATTTCTAGGTTTTACCCAGGGTTATTTTCACTCTAGTAAATCTCTGTTCTAATAAATTACACAGAGCTGTTAATAAAATCTCTTTTCCCACATCCCTGTTCAGGCTTCTACCTGCTGTCCTGGAGCTTTCAACGAGTGAGTCTATTGCAAATCGCAACCATATGTGGTTGATTTAAGCAGACTACAGCCTTGAATCGCGTTTTCATTGCTGCCATCAGCTTGATCAATTCCAGTCCCACCACCAAATTGATCATGCAGCAACAGACATTCATCTCGGAGACAGCAACATTTAACAACCCCGGCTGCCTCTGCCAAGTCACTTTCACCCGCAGACAAGTCACTCCCTGACACTGCGTGGGAGGTTTTGCCAGACTAGAGAGAATGATGCTCTGCTACACCAAAATTCCAAGGTCAACAGTCAAATGATTCACCATATCTGTAACCAGAAATTTGGCAATTGAGGGGGGTGGAAAAAACAGTGAGAAATTTTTTTTTTGTATTATCAGGCAGGCATATTAGAAGTACCTAATGCTTATTATATCCTTTTATAGTGGCACATCACTCTAGGTTGTTTCAATTTATTTACTCCTCTCACGTATCTAAGGGTGCTGGTTGTTTTACCCCATTAGCTACCTCATTCATTTGGCTCAACATCCTACAAAGTGTCCATTATTAACATCAATTTACTATGAGCAGTGTGAAGGTTAATGAGGAAAATCAAGTGAGTTGATCCAGGTCACATAAGAAGTAGCTAGGGTAATAATCAAATCCAGATTTGAAGGGCTCCAGAGAAGTGCTGGGTTTTAGTAGTTTCTCTAGTCTTTGGAAAAGTCACACTGCTCCCTCTTCTGGTGACATACATACCACATTTGCAGCTTTCTTTAATACCCACATCCTATCAAAGCCGCTGACAAGACTGGTCTATTCTAATTTTTTTTTTTAAATGGAAAAGAGCTTAAAAGATTAAGAATGTAAAATTAAGGTAAAATTAAATAGTTTGTGAGGCATGACTAGATAGATTACTTACAATTACCCACCACACTGTCAGTCTGTGATATATGGGCAGTAAATATGAATAACGAGTCAGCACAGGGGTCGTCATGAAGAACACCACCTTGGAGACGACAGAGGGCAGCCACTGCAGGCTTGGTCCCCTACTGGAACTCAACTGCCCACTGTGAAACCTTCCTCAATATGATTTTTTAAATGTTCAATTTTTTTTAATTCAGGTAAAAATAGAGGAATAGATGGACAAATCTATCTCTGCTCCCTTCTTAAGTACCACTAAAATGATAGAGGAGAAATAAAATCAGTGTCAACTCTCAATGGCAAGGAGACAACCAAAATCTGAGGAGTAATAGCAACAGTAAAGAAATATCAAAAATACTTTGTAGATTGGGAGTTGCTGAACGTGAGGCGTAAGGAATTAGTTGAAGAGAAAACATATTTTTAATGTGTTTGGAGAAGTCGGTAATGATGGACCCAGTGGTACACCCTTCAGAACTGAGGGCAGGCTCAAAAGGGAGCCGTGATGTCCCTGGAATTGTCCAGGAAAAATTTCAGGAAAAAGGAGAGTAGATGAAAAGAATTCATCAGGAAGATTCTGATAGAGGCTCTTCCTTGTACCTTTCGCAGCCAGGTAGACATTTCTGCCCAGTTCCCAAGAGCTGGAAGAAGGTCACTCTCTCAAAATATGAAAGAGACAATTTGAATACATAGCCATGGGCCACAGTGAATGTTATATAGAAAGCAAGAGGCAAAGGGCTGTCTGGTTATCTGGCTGTCTGGAATATCTATTTCCCATTCTTCTCTTTCTATTGACAGACCACTGGCACGCCAGAACGTATCTGCTTCCTATAGGTTTGTGTCCAAAGAAACTGAAAATCTTCAGAGGAATGTCCTATATAGAATGGTCTCTAAAGCCAAAGGATAAATGTCAAAGGTTAGCTGAAAAGCTCTGCTCAACTTTTGATGCCTCACTCTTAGCATGACCAAAAGGTGAACAGCAGGGGTGACAGCAACTTGAAAAGAATTTAAAAAAGAATGAAGTCTTTTCCATATTATGCATGGGGGCTTGAAATTTATAAGAAAAAGAGGTGTCATTATAGACAGAAAACATTTTCAAAGGAAACATTTTTCAAAAGGAAAGTAGCATATATAAACCTCAATACTGCTTTCCAAAAAGATATATGTAATGGTTCCTGAAAAATTGAAAATATATTGTCCATCAATCCCATTTCTGGACATATAATCAAAGGAAATGAAATCAGTGTATTGAAGACACATTTGCACCCCATGTTTATTTCAGAAAAAATTCCCAATGGCCAAGAAATGGAAGCAAATGAAGTGTCTGTCAACAGATGAATGGACAGAAAATATAGTATAAACTCAAAGTGGAATGCCATCAACCATTAAAAAGAATAAAGTCCTGTCACAAAATGAACAGAACCTGTAGAATTATATTAAGTAAAATAACAAGTGCCATATGATCTCATTCATATATGGAATATAAGTGCCAATGTTATAGAAGTTGAGAGTACAATAGTGGGTTACCAAAGGCTGGGTTTGTGGATGGAAAGAAGGAATTGAAGGTTAATTAGCAAGTGCAAAATTACAGTTAGATGGGCAAAATGAGTTCTGGTATTTTATTCCATACTAGAGTGATTTTATTTTTTTATTTTTTTATCTTGAATGTAGTAAATTACAACAAAACAAAACAGAACAGAGCCAATTGAGACAATGCAGGAAACTGATAAGGAACTTCAGTGATAACAGTAATAGGATGATAGTATACCTTGTTATAGAGTGGCTTTAGAAAAGCATAATATGCTGTATATTTCCACTCAGAAAAAAAACTAAAAACTTTAATAGTTTTGCCGCGAGGAAAGGATAAATATGGAGAAAAATTTGCTAACCCTGGTTTAAACATTATGTAATGGACATATATACAAAAACATCACATGTTATCCCTGCGTATATATCAACTTAAAAATCCATAAACAGAGAGTTATACCCATAAAACAAAACTGTGACTCTATCTTTAAATGAACAACAACAACAACAAAAAGCACTTGGAAATAAAAAGTATTACTGGTTTTAGGAAAAATATAAATGAAAGTATAGAAATGATATCCAAGAAAACCTCATAGAAAGTAGAATAAAAAGCAAGTAAGTGAATAAAGAGTAAGAAAAACACTAATAAATTTAAATACTAACCTGAAATATTAATCATTCAAACAATATTTTTTAAACAACAGTTTTGTAATGAGTGGAAAAATGGAATAGATTAGATTGCCAAATAAATCAAGTAATTTTAGCAGATTGGAAAAAATGAGTCTCTAGGTTATTTGCAGATATATATATAAATATCTGTATATTTGAATTGAATATCAATTCAAAACCCATTGTGTACAGTTTCCTGTAGATCAATGAAACTCTGAAGCGTTCCCAAGAAGGAAACATAAGTCATACCCAAAGATTAGGAATCAGAAGAAAAACAAACTTTACATCATTACAAGAACCTAGAGAATGTGATGACGTACTATCAAGATCCTTAGTAAAGGGGTCCACCATGGAATTCTGTGTCTATCAGATGTGAGAGCTGAATAAAAATACTTTCTGATGTTCAAAATTAGAGATACTCATCTCCTATTTCCATACTTTCTTAGAAAGGAGGTTTAGAATATGCTATAGCAAGATGGAATAGTAAAGTAACCCTAGATTTAATCAAATTACTGGACACACAGCTGGTGTCAGAAAATTAGCTCTTAGAATGCAGTGGCAAATGCATAATACTTAGGAAAAATGAAAGTGAGCCCCAGAAGCAAAGCTAAAGTGATTCAGTTATTTCTCTTGAGAGCCAGACTAATCAGTGGAGAAACAAAGCGGCAGAAGCTGCTTAATTTCCTTAGAACTGTAAATTTTTTGTAATACTCTACATGTTGCTAAAAATAAACTATTTAAATAACTAATTTCTAAGAGGTAAGAGTACCATTTTATTTTAGTATTCACTAAGCTCTTCAAATCATGATATTCATTACTTAGTCATTTATACATTCATTTATTTCATACTAAGTATCAGATATTGTGGGATCAGTGGGGCATAAAAAGATTTTTGGAAGATGTATTCTGGATGAAAAGAACAGCCCCCAAAATCAGTGCAAAGCAATATATACTATTGCAAGAAAAAACTAACATCATTATTTTTTAAATTTTTTAAACATCAGTATTTTCACCTAGCAGATGTAGGTACATTTTTGTACTTTTTAAAAATCATTACATATATGGTACATAAAATGCTTGATTAAAGGAAGGATGCAATTTACATTATACAGATTACACTATTGCACAGAATTCTCCAAAAACCATCACACAGTAGATATGAAAACTTTTGGTGAGTGTAGAAAAACCCGTTTTCATACAAAATTGGAATCTAAACTGTTTTACGTTCATGCTTAGCTCCTCATTTGTCAACCACTAAGGAACACTGGAGTTCAGACCTATGATATATTTCATATTGGTGGTTTCCAAAATGATTTATTTTGAACTGGACTTATCCATTGTTGCTTTCAATTATGTTTAGACCGGCTTTTAATCCATTTGCATCAATTTGTTACTTTCATCTTGCAAAAAATGTACAAATGTATTTTAAATAGATTGTATAATTCCCAAAAGAAATGTAATTCTGCTGTGGCAAGCAGAAATTCCTTAATACCAACCCCTTTCTGCCCTCATTGAAACACTGGTTTTCATTGTGCATTTCTATTAACTTGAGGTTTTTAGGCAAGCATCATTGCATTTGTGCAGAACAGACATTCTAACATTTAACAAAAACCAAAATGTTATTGGAGCATAATTAGGTAGAGAAAATCACTGTTTTAGTCAAATGAATTCTTTAAAAATCATTTCAGCTACTTGCATGCAGCAAGAGATGGGTCCAGTGTGATTTAGGACTGGGGTGACCATCTGGCAATGTCCATCAGTTGAGGCAACTAGAAATGACATTACACTACAGTCAGATGTACCACATTCTTTCATGGTCCTTTTTACCTCTTACTTTCCTTTCTCTTTCTATCTTTTTATTCTTTCTTTCTCATCATTCCTTTCTCCCTTATGAATTTGTCATGCCAAATATACCTATTTTGAACATGTGATATGTGATAGGGTTGGTGAGCACAAGTGTATATGAATTAACTCTTTAACCTTTACCACAAGTCCATGGGACAAGTATTATTAATACTGCTATTATATTAATAATGAAGCTGAGACACTCAAGGCACTCCCCCAAATTCACATAGGTAGCAGAGTTCACATTCATAATTGCTACAATGTACTTCAATACTACATCATACGCTACTGAACAAGTTTGCCTGTGTCAACTCTTTCTCCATACATATCCAGACTTTTGGAGTCTTTTGGAGAAGAAGCCCCTTAAAGAAGCCCAATAAATTCCACTTTCAAATAGCTCACCCCAATCAATTGGTTTTATGCTTGTAACATAGTTGTTAGTATTCCAATTTGCCTTTGGATTCTTGGACCACTTCTACCTTACAAAGAAAGGTATGTGGGAGTTGCTACAGACACATAAAAGGAAAACGTCAGATTTTTTGAATCTAAATTTACCCACGTGACACGGCTGTTTTGGTTTTAGCCTTGAGGTGCCTTTTTCCTAAAGCTTATCTGTGCTTTATAAGCTAGTTTTGACAGTTTGTTGCTGCTAAAATGAAGAATAATTCCTGCCTATTAGCAAGTGAGTTTACCTCCAGGAAACCACTGAAAGTCAGTACAAATCAAAAGAGTTTCGGCAGGAACCAAAATTAATCTGCAGGAGCCCTTCAGAGCGGCAAGCAGTATTACTCCCAAGCACAACAAGGTCAGCCCAGTCACGATTTTAGCCGTGCTTCTAAAGTGGGAATGATTTTTAAAAGAGAACTTGCCTGTTGCTTTATACTGTGAAAGGCGGGGAGTGCAACACATTAAGAAAGTGTGACTAATCAAATGCTAGAAGACTTGAAAACAGAAGTTTTCTGATTAGTAATGCAAAGCTGAGATCATGTCTTCTTCTATTTGTCAAAGTGGGGAACATAAAATCCTACTAACCTATTCAGCTAGCTGAAAGGTTTCCATGACAACGGTGGGAACTTGGAACATTTGGTACTCTTGTCTTCAAAAATAACCTTTCAGTACAGGCAAGAGATTGTTTAAAGCACTAACCCCTTTCACCTGTGCAGTCCAAAGTAACTACGTGACCATTACCTTGGTCTCTTACTACTGAACCAAAACTTTGTAAGCTGTTTATCCTACAACATAGGGATGAAAATTAAGATACCCAGCCCAGAATAAACTCTGCTTAATTTCGTCTTAAGATATTTTCCATATGTACACTCATCAGTTAACTCCCCACCACACCCACCCCAGGAAAAAGAACTCACTCTCATGGAATTTTAGATATAAAAGTTGTCTCTTCTCTCCTTTTAAACCAATCAAGTTGAAAATAGAAAATATAGTTAGCACACATTTTTTTCTTCCGTGAACACACGTTCATGACAGATAATACAGGCATATTTTTTAAACGTCAGAAAAAAAGCATCCACTATCTCACAAACTAGAGAGCCTCAACATTATTAAAATTTTTATAAATTTCCAAGTGTTTATAGTATATGGCTATTTTATGTGCTCCTTTTGAACTAAACTATTCCTTAAGTTTGACCTACATAGATAAGCTTGGGTTATAGAAGATTTAGGGTAAAAAAAAAAAAAACCTGTCAAACATAATAGATAATCACTAAGGGTGCCAGTGTTCCCAAGACAGACTTTTATAAAAAAAAAATAATAGCTTAATGAACACCCAAATGTAATTAATCCATGTCATCTGTGCGTTTGGCATTTCTACTTCTGCGGAAAGTGGCTCAGACTGGTCTGTTGGTCGTTTTCCAATAGGGAGCATATTTTTCCCTGCTTTAATCAATCTTTCCCCAGGTGGCACATTTAGTTCCAGGTATTACAAATGGCAGGACCTCAGTGAGCCATTTCAACCTTCCTGTGCAGAAGGCAGCTCTAAGGGTTCTGTTCCAAGAGACCTTACGCACAATTTCATATCTTCTTTCTTTATGGAGATATATCCTCAAGGGGTTTCAAAAGAGGACAGAGGGAGTTGTTCACCTTAGACATAAGCAATAATGGATATGGCTGTCACAGAGAAATAAAAAGCAATAATTAGTAAATAAAAGCAACTTACCATGAGCCTGCTTATAGGCCTAGGATGAACTAGCAGTTGTAAATGTCTGTGATAAAATATTCCTCTTCCCAGATATTTGTTTAAGTTCTAAATAATTAGTGAAGGCATACAATAGAGTATATATATATATGCTGCAAAGTAACCTATTTATTACTTACACATTGATGAACTTTGTAATCCACCTGGGAGTTAATTACAAGGCTTCCCTGTCCATGACACCTAGAATCAGCTTTAGATATTCTTTTGCTCTGGAAAGTAAGGTATAGAAAGGCTCAAAATTGCTGAAGCTCACTTTAGGTGCAATTCACCTGAATAGTCACCTGTTTAGGTGCATATTCAACTGTTTGTTGTATATTCCTGCACTGAACAGTAGATGTGAAATAAAAAGTGCATAGTTATTGTATAGACAAAGAGCAAAGCTTGAATTACTATTTTTCTGTCATTGTGTCTTCAAGTCATTCTCTGAAACACTGAGAATTCAATATTTTGGAAGTATTCCACCACAGGTTTCCACTTCCATTGTTCCCTCAATATGTGCAATTTTTAATTTATTGTTTTTTTGTTTTCTATGGTGATGTTTGTTTTAAAATTTAAAAGTCATATTTTACTCTAAATGTAAAAAGCTCAACTATGAATTCATGATGCATATTTAGATTTATGATCATTATTTGTCACATTTTATAGTTATCACTGGAAAAATTTTATTCTATAGGGGAAGGAGAAAGATTAAAAATTGGTTCACTCCAGGTGTCAGAAGTTATAGGTATTCCACTATCATCTTTTAAGCGTTTAATGGTACGAAGCTGTCACCATAAACACAGTTCTACTATACTCTACAGTTTTCTTTAATTCAGGTAGGCCAAAATTCATTTTCCTGTTAATCTGTTCTTGGAATATTAGGTTGTTTCAAAGTTTGCTATTAGAAATAATGCTATATAAGTATCTCTCTGTACCAGTTTTATTCTCACCTTCTGACTTTGCTTCACTCTAATTTTATGGGTCTTTTTAAAGGCAACAAGCAAGGCCAAAAAGCAGGGAAACAGCACCACAATTGGCCGTAGATAAACTAGTCGATGTGAATCATTACTGCATTGAACTCTAGCTTATTCAGTAATTATCCACAAGCTGAGTATTCATAATTTAGATTATCTACCTACAGCATCCTAGAAAAAAGCAAAACAAAACACAACAAAACTTGTGATGCATCCACTTTAAAAAGCCTTAAGAATCTCCCCCTTTTTATAGATTTATCTATTATTTATATGCAGTATTCTTGAACATTTTCATCCATCATGCTATGCAGAAGCTTTGCAGAATAAAACCCTCCCAGGCACCTCCCAGTCATCTGGGGCATCCTAACCTGTTATATTTATTCATGCTTCAGTGCACACACTAAGTAAGAAATTGGCAAGATGATGCGAGGACTATGGATCCTCAGCTTTGTTCTGAAGCTTGGAGTCAGGCAACATTTCATTTTCTACCCATCTTCCGTGCAAAAATATAAGGAGAATCTGATTTACTCCCACACCAAGGAGGGAGCCAGGACCTAAAATCACCATGTGCTGTGTTTGGGAGAGGCCTGTTCTGTGAGAAGCAGATCAAAGGGGTAGCTAAAAGTTTGCCTCCAATGCCAGACTACCTGAGCTTCTGGTTGGATAATCCTGGGCTACTCAGGAGTAAAAAAGTAAACAAGTTATAGTTGCTGCCATGCTGGACACATGTGGAGGGAGACAAAGAGAATCAAAAATTGAAAAAAAAAAACTCATTACATAAGAGAATGTAGACCAGAACATCTCTCCAAGCCTCAGGATATTTGCTGCTTATTATTACATTATTGTTAAGATTGGTGTTTCTTCCTGTAGAAGATTAAATCTCTTTGAAGTAAAGCACATATACACACTCACAGAGATCTTAAAGGCAGTGTTTTTTTTTTTACTTTGTGAATATGGATGCACACATACACTGAAGATCATATATATATATATATATATATGTATATATATATATATACATATATATATTCACAGATATAGAAACATTTAGGTACACAGAAATATTTATATACCTACATAACAATTCTTTTTTCCCAAGCAAAATGAGTGAATAATCCTTCCATCCTTTCTTACTGACTCTCCTCTTCATTTTTTTCTAAGTAAGAAATCCAACTCTTGGCTCAAATCGAAATCTTGCTTCTTGCCAAGATTCCAAACTCTGCCAAATTTACTTAACCTCACTAAGACCCATTTTCTTCATCTGTAAAAGGAAAATTAAAACAAATATCAATTTATGGGAAATTTTTGCAGATTATAAGTAATACTGTATATAAACTTTAACATAATGTCTGGCACATTGTTAAGAATTCAATTAATGTTAGCTGTATTTACAATTAGTAATTAAATTACCTTAGTCAAAACAATAACCATCTATTGACTCAGAACGCATCATTATTACCCTCTTTCTGGAATCTCATAACTGTTAGAGATCACTTGTTGAATCTTTTAGGGAATATAATATTATCTACGCATACAAGCAATTATTTTCTGTGACTGCCTACGTGCTCTTAGGTATAGCTGGTTGTCTCCAATTCCTCAATGTGTCCTACAGAGGGAGCCTTTCTTGCACACATTCTCACTGTCTTTGTGTCATGTGACCTCAAAGCTCTATTTCGGTGTATGAAGGTTGCTGCCTATAGGAGTAAGTTTTGTGAAGGACTGTGCAACTTTTTAGGCACACAGGAAGGCACGATTTCTGTAGGACTTTTAAAAAGCAATATGATGGTTTCCATCCACAACAAGGAGCTTTCACCAGGAGAAATGACAGTTGTATCTTCATGCAGACTCTGAGACCTGTGATGTCTGACTGCTCATAACCTACACCAGTTAGTCTTGCTATTTAGAGTTCACACAGATATTTCCTTTTCACTTAGCTTCTGGCCAAGTATCCACGCCTATTCTGCTAAAGCAAATTGTTCTACAGTCTATAGAGTGAAGTAAACCACTAGATTAAGCTTGCTTTTCATTCTGCTAAAGCAAATTGTTTTACAGTCTGTACAGTGAGGTAAACCACTAGATTAAGCTTGCTTTCAAATTGCTTCACACTGTGTGCCTAAACATTGCTTAGTCCTTCACTAAACCTACTCATATGGGCAACAACCTTCTTCATGGTTTCTTTGAAATGAATTATTTTGAAAAGTCTAGTAACTATCAAATTAAGTCTAAAAAAAAATCAATGAACTTTCATTTCCTCCATACATCCACAGCCAGTTCGTCTTGGTCACACAACACCTGTGATGTGGATACACAGAGTGGCCCATATCTTTGTAAGCCACTCCAGTCCCCACACAATCTCAAATGTCATGTTTAAGTAATCACCCTATTGCTAGGGCAGGGAGGAGAGTTAATGTTAGGACAGATAAATCTCTTGTAGTGGATAAGATCATGAACTTTGGAATCAAAAAGGCCCATGTTCCTGTGTTGTCAGCTTCCTAGCAGGATAAAAACACCTCAAATAACATAAAAAAAAAATCTTACTTTGGCTCACAGCTTTTGGAGGTTTCAGCTTATGATTGGTTATTCCTGTACTTTGGACCTGTGACAAGGCAGCACATAATGACAAAAGCATATGACAGGAAGCAAAGAGGAAGAAGGAGATGTCATAGTCCCACAGTCCTCTTTAAGGTACACCCCCAAGGACCCAAAGAACTCCCACCAGTCCCCAACTCTTATGGGTTCCACCATCTTCCAGTAGCACCCTGGGTATCAACCCTTTAACACATGGGCATTTGCAAGAGACTCAAGATCCAAACTTATAATTCTGAACCTCATTTGGCTACTTAAAAACTAAGTGATATTGGGCAAATTACTCCATCTCTGTCAACAGTGGTTTCCCCACTTGATAAGCTAGATGATGAGGACAGATTTAACTATTCGTGATTTTTTTGAGGACTGAATAATAATACAGTCTTGGCACGAGAAAGCACAGAGTAGATGTTAGTTTCAACTATTCCTAAGGGAAGTGAAGGAAGTGGGGGTTAAGACTTGAAATCTAGTGCATCTGCGTTCTGCTGTGCCAAGCCTGTATTACTAGGCTTCCAACTTAGGGACACCACCAGATGCCTTATCTGATGTTAGCAACTCATTTTTGTTGTGCAAAATTCCATTTTCAGGCCTCCCAGAAACTGTTATAGAATGAAGCACATAAAAGATTCATGCATGTTCGGCAGTTACCTCCTAGATAACACTTCTCAGGGGATTGATTAAGGAATTTAATTTAAACTAACAGAACCAGTAGTATTTCTGCTGATCCCTCGTGTAACTGTGTTAGTGAACATAAATATACATGGACAGGCTTCGGATATTCTCTGATTCTTACAATTATCTAGTTCAAAGGAAAGCAAACTGATTTCCATATGCATGAAACTGAGAAAGAGAAAGTTCTGTTCCGTGTCAGCAGTAGGAGGAAAGGTGGTTTTGAAATATGAACCAACTGCTACTTTTACTTGATGTGTTCCAATGCTTGTATAGAGAAAATAATTGCCAAAATATGACATATAGAAGCAAATTATGCACTTTTTTCAAGTTGCAGTTCACACTGTGACCAAAAGCAATGCTAGTCAATATAACCCATGCGGCGATATACACATAAATGATTAAATGATAAGAAATAAAGCATATGGAAGCCTTTTATATTTAGTTGTCATTATACATTTAAAATGATAATTATGTCTAGCATTATGCTGAACATCAAAGAGTTTTTCCTTTTTAATAATCTCTGTCACAGAAGTTCAATACACAAAATAGATAAAAAGAAGAAATCTCTGGTTAAAGCATGAATCAAACTGGCCTTTTCATGAGCCCTCAGAAAGATGATCCTCTAATTCAAAGATTCAACAGAATATAGTTTGAAAATAACTTGTATACTATATCATTCTCTTTTAAAAAATGATGATACAGAATTTTAAAACAAAAGAATAGGAGACTAACAATGTATTACATATTGTTATCTTCAAAGTAGTTCCTCAGATTGCAAGATACAGACTTGAAAAAAATTATCAAACAATGAAAGAATAAATCATTTTTTATGAACTAAAACAGATAAGTAACATAATTATCTATCATGAAGTAAATCAGACTCGCATGTGTAAACATCATTGTTGCCCTAGTATAAAAAACTAAAAGAATAAACAGGATCAAAAATGTACAATAGATATTGTGAGAGAGAAAGGGTAAGAAACTGTTCAAAAGGAAAGAACAACTGGGATGGGGGAAAGGATAAAAGATTATATATATATATATAAATATATATATATATATATATATATATAATTTAAACTTCCACATTATTTTACTTCATCTTCACAAAAGCCATGTGAATGTAGATTTTAGCCTCATTTTTGCAGAGTGAGAAACCAAGATTCAGAAGATAACAGTTTTCCAAGATCAGTCAGATTATAAATGCCACCATTTGACCTCAAACTTAAATCTTGCTCTAAAAGATGCTTTCTGAACTTTGGCAATAGCTACATTCTCAGCTGGACACTTCTTTGCCCTGTGGGGCTGCCTTGTGCTTTACAACATGTTTCACTGCCTCTTTGCAGTTAGACCTACAAGAAGCTGGGAGCGCACCATCCAAGTCACTGCAATAAATATGTCTCTAGACACTACCAATGTCCCAAGGGATGCAAAACAGAAATAAGATAAAATGGTCTCAGTTTGGAAACCATGGTTCTAAATCCAGAGCTCTCAACCTAGTGTCAAGGCGTCTGTAGAATACTAGGGACCCTTAAACTTGAATGTGAAAGACATCCTTTTTTTTTCCCTAGCATCTATCATAATATTTTTTTCCATGTTTAGTGTAGGAAACAAATCCTACTAGTATTACTGAATCTTGTGATTTTTACCAAAACAGCACCAGTACACCAATTTTTCTGTCTAATTACAGTTATTGTGTTTCAAAAAGTCACTCTATTCACTACTTCAAAACCTATGGTAGATATTCCACTCGCTGTGTGATCTTATGTTACACATTACAGAATCATATATACTCATATTTTTCAATTGTTAACTATAATTTAATCACTGTCTTTTGTAGCCTTTTCTTTAAAATTTTTTTTTACATCTATACATTCTTTGCGGAGATACCTGTTAGTTCAGTTTTATGGCAAAACAGACCTATAGTGGCAAGGGGTGTACCTCAGTGGTAAAGCACTTGCTTAACATGCATAAATCCCTGAGTTTAATCTCCAGCACAAAATAAAATACAATAATAAAATAAAGAACAGGAGATTTTGTGATATAAAGTGTTCGTGATGTGCTACTCTAAACTCGCCGCATCTTACCATGCTATATTTGGGCAGACACTTGGTAAAGTTGTTTAGTGGCTAAAAACATGGGCTATATTCCACCCACACTCAAATTAGCTGTAACCTTAACCAGGTTAATAACTCTGTATTCCAGTTTCTAAACTTGTGAAAAAAAGAATATACAAAAAATATATATAAAGAATATATTAAAATATATATAAATATTTATATATATAAATATATATAAATATTTATATATAAAATATATAAACAATATATAAAAAAGAACAAATACATTGTGCTGGGTCTCAAAATGCTAAGTATCAAGCACATAGGAAGAATTTAATAACAATAAGTTCTTATTGTTACCGCTGTGATATCTCTGAAGCTGAGGACAGTGGTGAACACCTATAATGCTAGAATTTGGTTGAGGGGAATGAGGCAGAAAGATCACCAGCCTGGGAAACTAGCAATTTAATAAGACACTGTCTCTAATAGTACTAACAACAATAATAATAGGTGCGGGATATAGTTCAGTGTGAAAGTCTTGGGTTTAATCCTAGGTACCATAAAAAATAAAGAATATGTTCACTGTTTAGATATAATTGTTCAGTAAATGTTTTGCCAATAGCAATAGTGTTGAAAAGTACAGAAATCTTTGACACATTTGTCAGGGAGAGCAAAATGTTTATGTTAGTCTCTTTTCCTGGCTAGTGGTCTTTAATATTTTCATTTGCAGGAGAAAGATATATTTGCAGGAGAAATATAAGAAATTCATTTCTTAAAAGGGAATTTGAAAGTACTTAGTATTCCTTTTGTTCTTACACAAAAAAGTGCTTACTTCACAGTGCTAAGAAGAAGGCAATAGAAGAAGGCAATAGAAGTGCTAAGAAGAAGGCAATAGAAACAATAACAGATGTAAACTGGGAATTGTTTGGCTGGGTGGAGCTTTAAGTCTCAAGTTTCTGCCATTTACACTTGCTGATCACACTTTTCCACCTGGCTCCAATCTCACTGGAAAGAATTTCTTTTCTCATATGATGCCAATTCATGATAAATGCTCACAAAGGCATGACAATTTCAGTTGCCAGACCATCTGCCTACTGGATATTTCATCATGGTTTTCTGAGCCAAGAGAATCACCAGTTGCCCCGTTTCTATGGAAACTGAAGCTATAGTGACAATTTGTGACTTAGATGAACTGTCTTACTGCTCGTTAAGGATGGCCTGTGGGGTCCACAAGCACACGCTGTGCTAGTGCTCCTGCAACCAGCATGCTGGGTGCTATTTACTCATCTTCATTACTCTTACTGGTGTTCTCTTCTTGAGGGACTTGGGGCAATCAAGCAAAGTTTGCTCTGAGAGTAGACAACTCTTTATTCTACCCTTTTTCTCAGGGATGGATAGGTGGATAGATGGATAGGTTGATGGATCATTCAGTCACTCAAAAGCACATACTGAGTATTTTAAAATGAAGTTGCTTCTGTGCTTAAATGTTTCCAAGATAGAGTCCAAGTTACTAAACTTAGCAAACAAACAAAATCTAATGATGTGAAGACTGCAACTACATGTGAGTAAATGTATTGGTTAGCTTTCCATCAATGGGACAAAATGCCTAAGACAATTTAAAGGGAGTAAAGATTACTTTGGTTCTCAATTTCAAAGTTTCCAGGCCATGGTTACTTGGCCCCATTGCTTAGGGCCCATGGTGGCATAGCAAATCATATTGGGAGTATGTGGCAGAGGGTGTCTGTTCATCTCATGGCAGCCATAAAGCAAAAAGAGAGACAGGAAGAAGCCAGGTCACAAGATCCCCTTCAAGGGCATGAGCCCAACGACATTACTTACTCCAACTAAACCACATCTCCTCCAGCTTCCACTCCCTCCCAATAGCACTATGGGATGGGGCCAAGCCTTCAACACACAGGCCATTTTGAGTGCCATCAAGATCTGATCTATACTAGTGATTGATATTCACTCAGGAAGTGATGACATATGTTCACAAAAGGACAGGTGATAGCAATGTACATTGTATGAATGTACAAATATTAAGGATATATACTATTTCATGAAGCCTTGTTCTAGTTTTGTGTATTGTATCAAACTGCAAGGTCAAATGACTCTTGCTAGAAAGTGAAGAAATAGTTTGAAAGTCACTAAGGAGGAAAACTCTTTTACCCCCTCTCAATCCAATATGGACCACTACCTCAAATTTGTTTTCTAATTATACTGCACTACTCCAGTTCATTGAAAGCATTGTGGACTTGGGGTTGTGTACCCCTACACAAATTCATAACTCCCTCAGCATGTGTGCCAATGTCTGAATCAGTGTTCTCTGTCTTTTGTGCATCCTCCTCTGGGGATGTTCTCCCACCCCAATCCACTTAGGCTGAGTGCACTTCTAACAGTGTCTAAGACCTTTATGCCTCCGAGCACACATATACCTTCTAACTTCTACATACATGTCTTTCATCTTTATAAACATAGATAATTGGTCACAGGGGTCCCAACTTTTAACTTCCACAGGTGACTGTGAAAAGCAGCTAAGCCTGAGAACCAGAGATCCGGTTCAGTTTGTCAAAATGTGAGATGCTTTTTTTTTTTTTTTTATTTTAAGAGGTATTTCCATTTTGTTTTGTTTTGGTGAAGTTTTACTGTTAGTTTTGTTTTGTTTTGTGTTTGAGACAGGGTCTTTCTATGTAGTTCAGGCTGGCCTCAAAATCACTAGCCCAGACTGGCCTCAAATACATGGCAATCGTCCTATCTCAGACACCCAAATGCTGGGATATAGACATATGCCACCATTCCCAGTAAGACGCTTTTTAATGGTGGTAGCATGCCAGATGACTTTTGACTAGACTGTGGGTTCTAAAGAACATTAAATGACAATAATATTCAATAGTATTGAATCATACAATGAGCAATCTATTCCTTTTGCAAATTTTACTCACCCTTCTGATTGCAAATTATTGCAGTCAGGGATTAGAATCAGGACACAGAATTCATTTTATTTTATAACGGTCACCCAGAGTTAAACACAGAAAGTGCAGGAAATCTGTCTACAACACTAAAGACCCAGAATATTCAGCCAAGGGCCTGGATCCCATAGCAATGTCCGGCATGACTCCAGATTAAGACCTAGAGCACATGACAATGCCTCCCACAAGTCCAGCTGGAAGTCTAGAGCCCAAGACAAGAACTCATGCCAGTCTTTTTTACGGATCTGTGCTGGGAAGGCCCAAAAGTCAGCAGTGGAAGCTAGGAAGTCTATCCCAGCAGGGTGAAAGAGCTGTGCTGGTAGGTTGAGGATTCTGCACTGGAGCTGAGAAGTCACACTCAAAATAAGAATCAAGACTGCCCTGAAAAGCACCACAGTCATCCTCAGTGACAAGGAGGTCCTGAGCTCCTCTGATGATAAGAACAGTCAAATACATGACAGAAAACCAGCATGACGAATTTCTCCTGGAGGTTAAACTGCACGCATCTTCCCCTTTGGAGCCAGGAAGTGAGGACCAAAGTTCCCCCAAAGTGAATCATAGCCATTCTCACCAACAAGGTCCCAATCTCCGCCAAAGACAATGATCAAACTCATACTGGGGAAGCCAGTCATGACGAGCTCCTCTAGGAGAACCAATGGCTCAAAACAGTAACACTTAGAAAAACCCACAATGCCTCACTTGTATTCTCCACATCTCTATTTATGTCAGTATTTCCTCAGGTGGAACATCTATACTCAGCACCATGCTGATTTAATTCAGTTGGTGTTAAGTTGACCACTAGTTTTTAACCCATAACAAAAATCTTGCATATACTTGATTCATGAAACAATAAATTTTTCATAGTAAAATAACAGACCTCATAGCATGTGTGGAAGATTTTAGTAAACTCCTTCACTAGTAAGGAAATAGTAAGGTATTGCAACCAGATGAATGGGTTTCAGAGATGTTCAGTAAAGTAATTACCGTGACTATTTGGTTGGCTAAAATGAAAGTTGGTTGTGACTCTTGAGTAAAAGTGAGCTCAGTGGTTGAGCTCTAGGTAGTAGATGAAGCAGGTGACAGTCTACCTAGATGGGCAAAATGGAAGGTCAGCAGTGGAAGACACAAAGTCTATGCCAGTGGGATGAGGGACTGTGCCAGTAGGTTGAGGATTCTACAGTGGAGCTGAGAAGTCACGCTCAAAGTAAGAACCAGGGCTTCTCTGAAAAGTACTGCAGCCATCCTCAGCAACAAGAAGGTCCCAAGCTCCTTCTATGATGAGAACAGTCAAGTTCATGTCAGGAAGCCAGCGTGACAAGCTTCTTCTAAAGCTTGTCAACACACACCTTCCCCTATGGAGCCATGAAGCAATGCTCAAAGTAAGGACCAGAGCTCCCCCAAAGTGAACACAGCCACTCTCACCAACAAGGTCCTGAGCTCTGCTGATGATAATGGCCGAACTCATATCGGGGAATCAAGTATGACAAGTTCCTCCAGGAGAACAAATAGCTCAAATCAGCAACACTTAGGAGAACCCACAACAGCCTGCTCTTCTTCTTCATATCTCTATTTATGCTGGCAACTTTCCTCAGGTGGGCCAGTTACACTCAGCACCATGGTGACTTAATTCAGTTGGTGTTAAGTTAACCACCACTTTTTAATCCATAACATATTATCTAGGGGACTTTAGAAGAATGAATACCTGTAAAGGTTGCTTGGGTTCAATGAGAGGCAGACTTCACTAAAGATCTTTAAATGGATGTAGAATTGGATTCAAGGTCTGACTGAAGTTGGTGACCAAGAATTTGTACTTATTGTGCCTTGTATTTATTTAGATGCCCCCCCACAACCTCCTGTGATCATATGTGGGAATTTTCTGTGGTGACTGTATTTAGGGTATGTGAATGTGGAAGGGTGTGATGCTGAGACTAAGGATGTGAATAGTGGGTGCCCTGGGTGTGGGTGGCACCAGTCAATAGGCTTATCACCAGGATGGAATGTAAAGGAACAGAAAGAAGGCAGACTTGCTGCTGCCACTTGTGGCTTGCTGGATTGATATCTTCTGCATAAACTGTGATGACCCTGGCATGGCTCCAAGGCAGGAGCCAGCTGACTATGCATTGAAATCTCTACAGTGAGGTGAAATACACTTCTCCATCTTTGACATTGGGTGTCGTGTATTTTGTCTCAGAAACAAGAAAGGTAACTAAAACAGATTTTGGTAGTCAGAAATGCAGTCGTTTTTTGATGATTTCTAGCCATGTGGTTTAGGCACCTTAAGAAATGGCTTGCAGGAAGACTTTGGAAAGGTTTGGAGGTGCCAGATGATGAAGCAGTGCTGGAATGTTAAACTCGACTTGACTGGAGATTCTGATCAGAACTCAGAAGACCAGAATGGTGATAGACATGAAGCTGGTAAAGACTAGGCTAAGGAGGTGTCTTAGTTACTTTTTATTCATCGCTGAGACAAGATACCTGATGCCCAAAGTTGGGAAAGGAAAGCTTTATGTCTTACAGTTTTTGGTGGTTTCAGTCCATACTCAGTTGGCTCCAAGGCAGGGTGGCATGGCAGGGCCACAGTTCATAGCAGCTGCAAACAGCAAGGTGGAAACCAGCAAGAGAAAGACACACCTTCTTCCTGCCATTACATCACATCCTGGCTCCACCCCTTGGGAGAGTGTAGCACTGACACCATCAATCCAAACACTAGACAATGAACCAGTCACAAATGTACAATGCAAATACATGAGGCCTGGGGGCCACCGACATAAACCATGACAGGAGGTTTCAGTTAGGAACAATGATTGAATTTTCTATAACTCCAGTGTGTTATACTTTGGTAGAAAATTTTTCTGCACTTTGCCCTTTTCAGAGACTTTGCCTAAAACAGATTAAGGGCAGTGCACTAATTAATCTGGTGGAAGGCAATCTAATCTTGAGACAGTAGCATAGCTGCTGTGAGCTTTTAGCCAGATCTATGTTGAGAATCAAGGGCAAAGAATACAGCAGAATGATTTAAAACATTTTGAGTTTGGCCAGAAATGGATCAGAGGACAATTTGGCTGCTGAGAAGAAAGAAGATGGTAGAAAAGATATGGCCTGAGTGAATCACAAGAACCAGCAGGATTCTAACTTTTGCAACTTCAAAATTGAAAAAATGACTTTGCTTTCACAAGGTGGCCCCAGAGAACTATGCTCTAGAATGGCATCAGACTAGAGAATTTGTTCCTCAGGATTGCGTTCACAGCCCTCAGCAATTCAGATACCAGATCACCTCAAACCAAGATAGAAGAAAGCCTGGCTAATGCTCCATCTGGTGGCAGACCTTGGCATCATTCATGTGGTCCTGTTTTTATGCTCATGCAGAATATAAGAGTTATGGGGTCAGGAAGTTTCCACCAAGATTTCAGAAGAAGACCTGAGATGCCAGGCAGTGTCCCCTTGAGAGAGCAGTATGTAGGGAACCATTGAAGCTGGACATTGATCACATAATTAGGCTAAAAGAAGACCAGCCCTGAAAACACAGAGAGCCCAAAACAAGCCATATAAACAAGCTGTTCCAGCTCCAAGAATGTAAGGGGCCCAGTCCAGTCAGGAAAGCAAGTTGCTAGGCAGTGGTGTTGAAATTGACATTCTTCTTCAGACTGTATGGCGTGTATAAATAAACATGCTAGTGGTTAGGCAGTTCCTTCTCTCCCATCAGGAGAGTAAGGGCTCCACCTGTCCCCAGCTTTTGCCTCTTCTTAATTGTCTCATCCTCCTGCCATTCTTCCCCTGGGAACTTCTAGAGCTGAAGCCACTACAGCAGTCACTACAGTACAGCAGTCACTACAGCAGTATGTAAAGTTCTGATTGTACATCTGAGGGTGCAATGGAGACCTCAAAAGGCTGGAGAAGCCAGTAACATGGTTTATTTGAGGAAAACTGTAGGAAAGCAGCAGAGTTGGCCCAAGAGAGGAGCCATAAAAGTTATAACTACAAGAAACACCATAGAGGTGGATCCAGTCAAGTTTTACTGAGTTCACATCTCAACATAGATTGTCTCAGATGCTGGACATGGGACTATGGGACATAATGTTTGCCCTGCTGGAATTTGGTCTTGCTTTGTTCCCATTCCTTTCTATCTGCATATTCATACCTTCTGGAATGGAATTGTTTGTCTTGTGATATCGTATGTTGGAAGTATTTTACTTTCCTTTTATTTATACAGGGAATCACAGCTAAGATTTTGCTTTAAATCTCAGAGGAGGCTTTGGATTTCCACTTTTCCACAGTGCTGAAGGTTTCAGGATTTTGGCAACTCTTAGAGAGGGACTAAATGCCTCTTGAATAAAATGATGTACATGAGTGTTTGGTGGAAGGGAGGAGCTCATATCCAAATGTCCCCCAAAGCCTTGTGGGGTCATAGGTGGGACTTTTCCAAAGTGGCTGGATTTAGGGTGTGTTCATATGGATTAAGGATGTGGTTAATGGAAGCCCCATTGGGTAGTGCCAATCAATAAGTTTGCAGCCTGAATGGAATTAAAAGGAACATAAAGAAGACAGATTTGCATGCTGCTGATGCTACTGCTACTAGTGCTGGCTGGCTGCCTGCCTGGCTTGCTGGCTTGCTGGCTTCTGCCTGCCATGCCATCAACAGCTTCTCCTCTGTGATGGCCGTCTCCCACAGTGACTTGCTTTGGAGACAGCTGACTGTGGAAACTTCTATAAGCTATGGGCTGAAAAACCCTTTTCTCCTTCAACTGTGGGTGTTGGGTATTTTGTCTCAGCAATGGGACTATTAATTAAGATAATGGTAAAACTATCCTAGTTGGTATCTCATGTTGCCCTTCACTTTTTGATCAACCATCAAAAAAAGAATTGCTGAATCCATGACTAGTATTCTGCATAATGATACAACTGACCAGCTAGGATGCATTCTAACTGTAAATAAAAGAAATGTGAACTAGGTTTTACCAACGTGAGTTTTTTTTTTCAAACAGTGAAAACTAGATATAAGTGGCTATGGGCATGCTACAGAACTCAATAAACATTGGCCCATATCTGTGTTACTTTTTCTGCTTTTAGGACATCATTTCCATTTAATTCTATAAGAAAAGAGAAGAGATAGTACCAATTCATCAGTGCCTTTCATTGGAAAGGCATAATTCTTCCTAGAAGCCCTAGTAGACTTACAATATATCATTTCCACTCATACAGTACTTCCATTTCTCCAGCTAATACAGAACAGCTTTGGATTAATTTTACTGTGTACTATCAAGAAATATCTACTCTAAAATCAAAAATTACAGTGAAAATCTGATCATAATATAAACTAGCTTCAAATTTTGGAAAAAAATATAGAATTTCTTCCCAAAAAAAGTAAAAATAGAAATTTTATTTCATCTAGTTATATCTCTTTTGGATATCTCACCAAAAGACCTAAATTCATTGTACTACAACGATACATGCATACTTATGTTAATAGAAGCACAACCCACAATAGCTAAATCCAGAAAGCAGCTCATATGGCATTCACCAGATGAATGGATTAAGAAAATGTGGCATTCTTGGTATGGAGTACTAATCACCCATAAAAAAGGATAAATTTTTGCATCATGAGACCAGAATATTAAATGAAATAAGTCAGTCAGAAAAGGTTAAGTGCCATATTGTTTCTCTAATAGGAGAAACCCAAAATATAAGTAATATAAAGAGCAAAATAAAATACCCATATTAAGAAACAGGGAAGTAGACTCTGTAGAGATGAGAAGGGTCCCTAGGAAAGAGGGAAGAGACAATGAGGGGAGGGGGCAGATGGAATAAAAATGATCAGGATGTGATGCACAAATGCATCGAACTGCCAGACTGAATGTAATCACTACCTATTGCAAACATACATTAATCAACATTTCTCCAAAAAAAACTACAGTGAGTGTTTCAGTTTTTAAAGGATTTATTACAGTAAAAGACAGATGGCCATTAATCCCCTAAAAATACTTCTCCTTGCTTCAAATGCATTTGTCCAATAGTTCTTGCTACGTTCGGTAGCTGTTCTGCAAGTCACCTTTTGTGTCTTTAGTTGTGCAGTCCTGGCTAACTCGGTGTCCTGAATTGATTCCACATATTTACATTTCATGGTTATTTTTACTTAACGGAAGAGCCAGAGGTTGCATAATGTCAGAACCAGGAATAAGATGCATGAGGACACTCTGAAATATTTTTATGAGCATACTTTCTGCTGGAGGGCACTCAGCAGCAGCACTCACCATATATCTGATCATACTGCATGAAACATACACAAGAGGACTTTCAGAACAGCTTCAGACTATGGCAAGAACAATGGCCTGAAAGTATTTGAAGAGAGAGGAGTACTTTGAAGGGAATTGATGCCAATGTGCCTTTAAAAAAAAAATCAAAGTTTCACCATATATTTTGATCATCCCTTGTACATGTAAAAATGATGCATTTCATAAGTCATATTACCAAGATAAATAGAAAGTAAATTCAGTCTCAACATAGTAGGCATACTTATCATCTTAAATAATAATATAAATTTATATTGTGTATCTTCATTTGAAGTAACAGAAAGTACATATCACCCCCTATATAGTATTCTTGTCAAGAGTATTAAGCCTAAATTTTTACTTAATCTTAAAAAAGTGAATAAATATAGATTGTGACACAGTTGACAAGATAGTTGGCCTGAACTCTTGAGCTATGCCAATGGCATGCAAGACAAAAATGAGGAGGATTCAAAGTAACTAATGAAGGCTTAGTCACAGGAATGAAATACAGTGTCTGGTCTTCAATTAAATTTTCCTTTTTAAAAAAATTGACAGTTATTTTTTAAAAATTAAGGGTATCATTAGATACAATTTAATATGGATGAAGTATGTTTAGAGTTAAATTTCTTGATTATGACTGGTTTTGTGATTTTACTCTAGTTAGTGTGAAATATCTTTGTCATATTCATACTAAACATTAATTAAGTATTAGGATGGACGAAATTACATTCAAATTTTTAATGAAAATATTACATATATCTTATAGTTTTAAAATGAAAGTGAGTCAGAAAGAGGGAGAAAGAATAAGAGAATACAAAATTCAGAAAACTAGGAGAATAAGTTAATAATTAAATGTTAACAATGAGTGAATCTAGGGAGAAAGAACAGTATTCATTTTACTACTGTAATTATTATTTAAAATGTCCCTACTGTAAATTCAGAGCTGGTTGTAAGCTGTATTACTACTCCCAGTGACTTTCCAAAGATATTCATATCTTAATCTGAAAAATCTATAAATGATACTTCACATGGAAAAATGTACTATGTACATTTGTAGATTTGTAGATTAAAAGATTAAATTAAAGATCTTGAGATGCAGATATTAATTTAGATTATCCTGGTGAGTCAAATTTAATCACAAAGAGTAATGATAAGGGAAATATAAATCTCAAAGTAATATATTAATTTTAAGTGAATTTTGTCCTCATTGTTATAAGTTAATATGTACATTATTTTACTGTATTTTTCTACATTTACTATTGCTGCTGTATTCTTGACAAAATGATAGTTTCACTGCTTTAGATTTAGACTGAATTCAGATTTAGACTGAATCTAATTCACAGAAAGAAATAATTCACAGAAAGAAAATTCAAATAAACAAATTGCTTGAGGAGGGAAATAATGCTTGCACCCCTTTGTCACTTAGAAATAATTTATAGCATGTCATTCTAATATTAATTGTAAATATTTAGGGGCAAATAACAATACACTGAAGTTCAAAAGCATAGCTATTATTTTGGAGCCCAAATGGAAATAGTTGTTAATAAGAAAATGATTTGTAACCTGGACATAAGAGGAAAACTTTAGATGATGAAATGCCATTTGAGTTGTGTCACTTTTTCTAAGCTTTCACTCTGATGCCTCCTGGACTTGTCCCTGTACTCACGTTCATTCGAGAGATGTGCTCGCTTTCTCTTGCTGCTATAATAAGTTACCATTAGATTAATAGTTAAAAGCAGGAAACTTTCTTATCTTATAGTTCTGAGTATCAGAAATCCGAAATCAAAATGTCCCCAGAACTGTGTTCTTCTGGAGGCTTGAAGGCATGAGTTGGTTCTTTTCTCCTTTTCCAGCTTTGGGGCATTATTCTTGAGACATGATTCATGACTCACGTGATGCATATTTTGTTCATGGTTTAGGAAACTTGCTCAGCCCTACAACATAAAATTGTCTGATGTGGAATCAGGAAAACAAACTTTCTTAAGATTTTCTAAAGAGTGGCAGATTCTTTCCCAAAGTAGGCTTTTCTTATGGTACTGGTGAACCAGTCAAAGACAAGGCCTTCCAGAAAAGGCTGGCCCAAGGGGCCTGGCTGCATCAGGCTTCTCTGTGAGATGAGAATCATGGGGTCTGAATATCATACATCCAGGTCATGAATCCTGATTAGAGCAGGGCTCTAACTACTAATCTCTGCCCTTCTACAAGCAAGACAAGCATACAAATATGACCCACTGCCCAGCAAGAGAGAAGCACCAAGCATGAACCCAACAGGAAGAGGTTTTGTATTGCAGATGCACATCTTCATTAACTTCAGTTTGGTGATATTTTCTACTGCACGTTTAGTTATTTCCGACAATACTCAGCCCATTAAATTCATACTAGTGTCTAAACTTTACCACGGTGGTAAGAATATCTATGAAATTTTTCTTCTTCCAAATGAGAGCTTAGTTTTTTCTCTATAGAATGTTACTTATATTCTTGTATCACTCAGCATTAATATTGCTTTTTGAAGCAATCATAAACTGGTTTTCTAGCTGTGCTCTCAGTTTTAAAAAATACAACTTAAAACTAAAAAGCAACCATGCTTGGTATTTTCTCTAGGCTTTTGTTAGTTCTTTGCATCTGAATACCTTAAAGATTGGACTTTGCAAGCATGAAAGTTGCCTAATTAAACAAAAGAATTTCCTCAAACCAGACTTTTCCCAGAGGCAAAACAAAACTTTACTTCTGTAACAAAGAAAGGAGGTCACGGGTTTCTAAAATACATATTCAAAAAAGTGTAAAGCAATGACATTTCATAAGAGGCATCAGGTAGTAACTCTGGAAAGCAGAAACAGAGCTTGGAGCATCTTTTCCAGGAGATAAAGATCTCTATCAATATGTGTAAGATCTGCCTCTTTCTGCCCCCATCTTATACAAAGTTTCTAAAACAATGGGAATACCTGCAGCCAAAAATTCTGCCTCGATTCTAAAATAACAGAGGCCTAATTATAAAGAATTGAGATTACAGAAATGAACGATGTAGAATAAAATTTGGGAATGTGTAAGCTAAGGCTGTGGCTGGTTGATTTTTTTTCTTTTTGTCAAATCTCTGTATTTATTTTGTTTTTTTTAATTTAAAAAGGAAAAACAGAAAAAAGGATGGAAATGATACAGAATTGCAAAATTTCAAAAACTAGTGGGAAATTAACACTAATTAATATATTACATATTGTTATCTTAGAAATAATTGTTCAGGTTACAAGATACCCTAATGCTTGTCAGACCTATGCCAAACCAATCAGTGGACTGATTTAGTTAATTACATAAGAGGCATAAAAAGGTGACCAAACAATCAAAAAATGAAAATAGAAACTGTTCTTTTGGATGAGCTAATAGAGATTAGTAGTATAACTATCTATCTTGTATATATTTGCACATATACTAATTACTTCAGGGAACCATTGACTTCCATGAAAGATGTGGTTTCCCCAGTTCTTGCATAGAAAGAAAGCTTGCTTTCCTCCAAGTCGCATTTGCATAAGGGTCTCATATTTACCATGCATAGCTTCCCAATGGAATTGTAACTGAAGTTTTATTTTATATTTAAATAGCACCTTTTTTTCTTTTTTAAAAATTTTTTTCTGACTAGCACTCACCTAATGGCTTTTAAATCAATCATTATGCTTACATATAGAGCATATAATGTGTTGTTTCACAACTTATTTATAGCACCAGGGAAATTATGCTTCTTTATTTCGTACAAGCATTAAAAATCTAACGACAAATGTCTGCCTTCTTAGATTTCTTTACTTTCTCTTCACCCTGGGCACCAGCCTCAAGATCAGGAGGTTAGTTTACATGATGGATAAGGGCCAGTCTCTACCATAAAACTTCGGGTTCACTAAATATCTTTCTTCAGCTTCATTTCACCAGTTTCCTCAACACTGAAATAACTCTATTTTAAGTTACCTATAAGTACTATTGATATATTTAACATCATTAGAAGCCTTTTATGGAGTTAAACGATTAATTCTTCTGAAGTCCTGTTTTTCAACCATTGATCTCCTAAATTGTTTTTCTCACCCCATCAAAATAATGCTTTACATTGACATTCAATTGCTAGAAGAAATGAAGAAAGTAAGTCAATTACTGTCAGTTTCTAATTAATTTGTGATATACATGATTTAAATTTGTGCTTCAGCTAAATGACAACTTAACAACTGGCATAAATAATTATCACTACTGAGTCAAAATCCAAATTATTAAATCTATGTAAATCTTTTCTGTGATACACAAAGGATATTGTTAGGGCTTATGTCTAGATGTCCCCTCAAAGTCTCATGCTAGCATAGGGGAAATTTTCAGAGATGAGTAGATCTAGAAAGTCTAGTACTGAGATCAAGGGTATGTAATTACTAAATCAGTCCACTGTGTGGTTTGGCATAGGTCTGACAAGCATTAAGGTATCAGTGCTACAGGCCAACCACTTGGATGGGTAGCCAGCATACAATATAAAGGACAGAAAGAGGGCTAACGTACTCTCACCAGCCTGCTTGCCATGGACTGTCTCTCCTCTCTGATGCCCCTCTGGCATGCTACACACTGTCTTGGAGCAAACTGACTATGGCCTAAAACCTCTATGGCCTAAAACTGTAAGCTAAATAAGACCAAAGTCCCTTAACTTGTGGGTGTCAGGCGTTTTGTCTCAGCAATGAGAAAATAACTAAGACCAATATTTTTTTTTTCTTTGACCTGCTATGTATACAATACTTGTAGAATCTCCATACAAGGCCCATTTATTAATCACTTCCTCTCAGCCTATATGGTTTCTAACCTCCACCAAAATCATTTTCTTCATTAACAGACTATTAAACATGCTGCCTTTCGCTGAAGCCTATGCAAATGTCAGCAGAGGAATATCTCTTGATTACCTTGAAATGCATGCATCATCTTATTTGAAGCACTTGTTGGGAACTTATCATACATTACTTTCATTTCAATTATTGATATAATAGGTTATATTTCTGCCTAGACCCTTCAGTGATTGTCTATTGCCTGCAAGATAAAGTTCATGTTTCCATACCAGGCTTTCTCTACCTCACTGTATTTATCTTCTTCCCTTTCTTGACAAGTTTTCTGTGCTCCAGCCATGCCAGAATATTTCAGGTTCTCTCATATACTGTACATATAATAGATTCTATTGTGCTGAAAAAAATTTTAAAACAGGATGAGTGAAATTTATAAGAAACATTGAGCACAGACAGCAAGGTGGTATCATATGAGGAGTAGGTAAAACTCATAGAATAATTGAGTATACATAATGAGTAGGCAAGTAGCCTAGGAAACAAAGGAAGAATTTACAAGACGTACTCAACATTGAGAATAAATTTATAATATACTGAGTGTTCCAAGAAAAAAGTAAATAGAAAAAAGTATAACTGAGCAAATAAGAGTGCGACTTAGAAAAGGATAAGAAGATCACAGGTTGATATCTATGACATCCCAAACATGGCTTCTCATTGGCAATATCCAAAGACTCCCATTCGAGTCCCAAAATGCGCTTTACTCTGGAAAGATAAAGGAAATTTTAGTTGTTAGGGGGCTCACTACCACATCTTTCCCTAAGTCTTGTTCACCAAATACTCTCTGCCTGTGGACTACCTTGCTGTCTTGGAAGGACTTGTTCTCATTTGGTTGGCCATTTCTTGCTATTTAACATTTGCTGTGATGGAAGCTATTTAACAGTTGACCTATGAAAATATTCATTGATAAGTGTCTTCAACTCTGGTCCTGGTAACCACTTTACCAGTGGGGAAATCCAAGTGTGTGTGGGGGGGGTAAGATTGTATACGCCTGCATTCAAGTGGTGAAGGTCTTATCCCTGCATGCATCTGATCATATTTATAGCTAGATTCATCTCTTTCTCTTTGCACTCACTGTTTTAAATTGATTCAATAAGGGATGTGATTCAAGCATAGCAATCTGATCTGAGCCACTTTATAACTTCTGAGTGGTTTGCTTTTTACCATACCTGAAAGTTATCATGGCATGTTTTACACTTGTTTATTCTCTCTACCTAGAATGCCTTTCTGACCATTTTTTTCAGGTAAATAATTATTTATTCTTTAAAACTTAGATCATACTGATTCTACTAGTTTAGGAAGCCCCAATTGAAAATATTTCATTCATGTTTTTTAATTTGTATTTTATCAGTATTTGATTGCAGTAAATAATGACTACATTTATCATAAGTTAGCGCATGTACATAACACATCCTGTTTCTTTTTCCCTCCAGTTTCCCTCCTTTTTCCACTCCCTTCCTCCATCTCTTGATCACCTTCACTCTTGCAAAACACCTGCCTTTCTGTTTCCCATTTTCTTTTATTTTGATTCCTAAGTTATTTGTATTTTGAGTTTTTCATATTTTTAGTTACTTTTTTATCACTAAGACATAGTACCGGACTACACAAAGGAGAGAATTACTTTGGCTCACAATATGTAAAGCTTTCAACTCAGAGTAATCTGGCTCCAAGACAAGATCGCATGGAAGAGGAGAAACAGCTCGTGGCATGGCATATCAAGGGAAGAGAGAAAGAAATATACTCATCCCGGCCATCACCCTAGTGATCCCCCTCCCAAGTAGGTTTCACCTCCTGATATCACATTTAGCTATAAACTCATCAGTGAACAATCCACTGGTGAATATTAAGGCCCTGTGATCCATTCACTTCCCACAAGCTTCATGAGGCTTTGGGGAACATCTAGATATAAACCATAGCATCTTATAAGCTAAACTATACAATATTTAAACTTGTGTATCCGATTTACTTCATTTAACAAGCAAATCCCTTCTTCTCCTTTCTTTGTTTCACCACTGGGCCTTGTATTAGGCAGCCTTTATAATGGGCTTCAATGATCCCCACCTTCTGGTATTTGTGCCATCATGTAACTCCTTTTCCTTGAGTGTGGCTGGACCTAATGACTCACTTCAAATGGATAGAAATTGAGCAAAAGTTATACAATGCTATCCCTGAAAATAGCTTTTGAAAGAACTTACTTCTGTCTAGCTGGGCTTTTCTTGCTATTTCTCGTTTGCTACAATGGAAGCCGGCAGAGAGTTGCCTTGTGGAAATAAATGGGTGGCAGTGGCATGGGCAAAATCTCTTGCAAATCACCAATAAGGTACTGAGGCTCTCAGCCCAGCAACATGTGGGGTACTGAAAACTACCAACAGCTGTGTGAATGAATTCAGCTGAACAGTCCCAGTTAATCTTTGATTGTAATCTTATACAAAGACTGAAATAGAAGCATCACCATCAAACCCAGATTCTTGGCCCATACGACCTGGGAGATAGGAGATATTTGTTGTTTTAAGCTTCTGATTTTACAGTCAATCTGTTATGCAGCACAATAATAACTAGCTAACCGTGTCCCATATGTATATGTATTTTGAAACTGGTCACAGAGCAATGATATGTTAAAGTCTTTGCCACTCACAAGACAGTTGTCACTTTGTAGAGAGAAATTCTACTTTACATGTTTTTACTTTATGCACACTCACTAGCATATCATCTTGGAAAAGAAGTTAATAAATATGAGAGACTAAATGAAGGAGTCAACACTAGATTTTTCTAAGTTTTGTTTTTCTTCCTCTGAGCCAAGGAGATGCACACACAGCAACAGAGGAATTCTTAGACTCTTCCCTGAGGATCTATTATCATCTGTGATGATGTGAAACATAAACCATCTGTCCACAGAGACCCTTTCAATTCCCCATGCTGTCTGGGTAAAAAACTAGAGAAAATGCCATGTTTTTAAGAGCCTTTATTGATACCAGTTTTTGTTTTCCTTTTAAACCTATTATTTGAAATGAAATCATTCAGAAAAATGCAATAACTCTGAAATAAGATTATACAGTCAAATAGCAATTTCATTACATTATAGGTATAGACAAAACTGAAATGGTGGTTATGGCAAATCAAAATTGTTGCTGGAGGTAGGGGGGCTGTCTCATAGATCATACCAGACTAAATGAAGTGCACAATCTATGCCTCTGTCCACAATCTTCAGCCTGCAATCTGGGAAAATTTAATTAAATTCTATCACACAAAATTGCTTTTCCTATTTGGTCTTTGATCTGGGCTCACTATGGTAAATTGATAAAATAGTACCTTATTTTTAGAAACTTAGTGTGTCAATTAATAGACCCAACCATCAAAATTATGAGAGAATATTTTGTCAGCAATGGAAGCACAGGTATGGAAATAGACTCTTTACGAGCCTTACTGCCTTTGTATATAAACTGAGCTGATTAATTAAATCTGTCAACATACAAGGCAAACTGAAGCACACCTAGTGTATTCAGCCCCAAATGAGAATGACACTAGGAAAAAAATATACAAATTCTAGTTGCATAAAATAAGCACTCTAAAAGTGACATCTGTGAGGTCTGGTTTTTTATAGATTAAAAAATAAAAAAGAATGAGATGGAGGTTACAGCAAATGGCTTCTACAATTGTATTCGTTGTCAAAAATAGCACAGGATGTTGATTGGCTGTTGCTGATTTACGTCAAGCATTCCAGCTAAAAACTGTGATAAGCAGAGAAAGGCTTTTACTGAGGTTATTTATTGTCTTCACAGCGTCAGGGAGTCTACAGAAACCTGCAGTGCTAGGTCAGAATGACCTGGGTGACTGTGGTCTCATGTCCCCTGTTTCCCTGGGGTTATAAAATTATGCGACCTAATTTTTGTGACATTTTAAATCCTTCTTCAAATCTTAGCAAGAAGCAAACTTCATAGAAACCTAACCCCACCAGTTTCTCAATCACTCTTAATCTTGGACTTTTATGCTCCCTTGTTATAGTAACACAGTATTCGAAAGTAGACACAAGATAGCAAAGAATATTGGGAGCTTTGGAAGAATGTGATGTAGGTATTTAAATCATGTCAGAAATAGGAAAATCTAACAAATGAGGTACCTGTCCTATAAATGCAGTGTTGAATACCGAAACACTGTTCTTACCACCTCATCATTTTTCTCTCGCTATAGTCCTCTATAGCACATGTACAGACAGAATGAAATTTACTTTCTAGAAGATGCTAGATTCAAATTTATGAAGTAAGTTTATGGGAAAGAAAACAAATGTACTTTAAGCAGTTTGGCTCTTTTGAATACTTGCAATTATGGTTAAAAATATTTACTCTTGTTTAATGTCTTCAGGAGAGGTCAATACAGAAACACTTGGGAGAATTATTTTGTAAGAATTTTGTCCAGTGTTTTCCTTGATGTTACAACAGACTAGGGAAAGCAGACTTTGGAAAGCAGAAATGCATTGGTTCATAGTTCTGGAGGCTGGGAAGCCCCAGATCTAGAACCAGCACCTGTTTTTGCTGCAGCCTTCCATAGCAGAAGGGAAAAAGGCAAAAGACAAGAGAGTGACAGAAGGAACCCAATGGAACTGTCTCTTGCCTCTTGCAATGTGGGTATTTCCATAACAAAGGAAATAATCCATTCATGTGGGCCCAGTCCTCATGGCCTGGTCACCTGATTATCTCACTTCTTAATACTGCGCAGTGGCAATTAAATTTTAGCTCTAGTTTCTCAGGGGACAAATGTGCCAACCATAACTCACAGTGTGAAATACACAAATGTAATTCAGGATAAGATAAGCATATATCCTTACTTGACTTAAAACTCTTACCAAACTATTATTTTCAAGGACTCTGGGAAACCTGACAAGAGAGTTTCATATATAAAAGAGATACAGCTATGGGTGATATAAATAGATGCAATCTGATTTAGGAATTACAAACTAAATAAAAGTGGTCAGAGACTTGATTAAGATAGCAATGTTTATGTCATCATTTATTTGTTTTCTTTAACAATCAAGGGCATAATAAAGTCAACACAAAGAATAGAAAAGTAAATTATTCTGGTAAGAGATATAGGATCTTTGTTGTCTGATAAGCAATTATACAGGATATAAACAGTAGAAAGAAACATTAATAAGGAAATCAATAAGCAAAACCATCACATAGTAGAAAGAAACATTAATAATTTTTTCATATAGTAGAAAGAAACATTAATAAGGAAATCAATAAGCAAAACCATCAAGATGAGTCAAACGTTGCTAAAATGTTTACATACTTCGTAACTTATTGTTGGGCTTGAGTAATACAAATCAAAGCAAATAAAATTCAGCTTCCGAGTTTGTCCTTCATTATCATCTTTGATGTTCTGGAAGCACTTTCACTTTAGTATGTTGCTGCTTTAGACCTCAATCAAAACCATTTTGGTCAGAATCATATGTTCTCAAAAGCATTTTCATAATAACACTAAGACATCGATAAGCAATCCATTCATCACTTCTTCCTCCAAATGAGTCAATAAGTAAATAGAAACATATTTCTCAGATCTAATCTCCAATACTGTATGGAAAATATTAAGTTAGAGTAATGTAAATGATTTGGGACATCAAAAATTGTAATAATCATGGATTCAGGGCAAAAGTATTTCTTTCTCTCATATAAAAGACAAACACACACAGTTTTCTTCCTTTGTCATTTTTGATCTTAGAATAGTTTCAGCTAGTCTTATTAACCAAAGTGAACTACTTATTTTACAAGGAAAACTAAAGAGTTGAGTACTGAAAACTGTGCATTATGCATAAACATTTCATCTGACTGGAAGAGCTCATAAACACATATCACACAATTTTGATAACCAAATATACCTCTTTAACACATTTTTAAAATGTTGAAAATAAGCACCCTAAAACTATAACTACTTCATAGCATAAAAACTATGAAACAAAGGTAGATAAATGTATTTTTGGCAGTAAATCTTGCCTAACCTGTTAGGTATGCTTTGTAATCAATATTTAAGTGTTCTATTTTACTTAGAAATTACCTAAGCACCTAATGATATCCATTAATTAACTCTAATTAAACTTAGGCCTAGTTTTTTATTTGTTTGTTTTGGGATTTTTTTGGTATGTTTGGTTTGTTTGTTTGTTGTCTTTTTGAAACAGAGTCTTATTATGCAGTTCAGGTCGACCGTGAGCTCACTTTGTAACCCAGGTTGGTCTGTAACTTCCAACAACCCTCCTGGCTCAGCCTCCTGAGTGGTGAGATTACAGGTGTGTGCCACCAGGCTGGGCAGGCCTAGGCTTTAAGACAGGTATCATGAAACTTATCTTTAAGTTTCTTATCTTTAACATATTATAAAATAAAATTTCTGTTAAATTACAATGTCAAAATAATTATTCAATTTATTTGAACACAAAGTTGTATTTCTCATAATCTTAAATACTCTTTAGTGTTAAAATTGGCATACTTGATCCATAAAGCTATGTCAGATTAGAGAAAACAATTGTGAGTCAGAAAATACATATTGTTTAAACTCAAATTTTTAAATTTTTAAATTATACTCACTTAGCACAGATTTATCTTAAATATGTAATGAACATTTAAAACATTTCTGAGTTAGCTTCTATAAGAAAGTATTTTTTCCAGAGAACTTAAAATATAAGCAAGTTTCCTTATTTTCCTAGAATTTGAGATTGTTTGATTTACATTATTAATTTATCTCAATAAACCAGTCAAGAGAGGATACCTTTATACTTAGCAGCTATATAATCTAATTTATTAATAATGTCATATAATTGATCGCATCTCATATAGTATAATACGACTAGTTGTTGTGCTAAAATTAACATTTTCTAATTTCAGAATTGTTTTTAAAATTAATCATTTATTTAAAAAAAAAAAGTACAGCACTCCAATGGGTTTCTTTGCTCTTAGTTCCATGGAGAGCAGGGAATTTCACACAGTTTGTGCTCCTTATTTTCTAATGCCTGTTTTTGGTTTTTGTTTTGTTTTGGTTTTTTCAGCATAAAGCCCTTGTCCTCAGGTAACATGGTATCTTAATTCTCTGTCACTCCTAAACCTCATTTTACTCCTTCAGGAATACTATCTCAGGGTGATACCGATTACCTTTTAGTAAATGTGTGCATCCTTTGTTCTAGGAAAGATAATCAGTCATGCAAATCAATAGAGTACTTTTACAAATAAGTCAAAAATTAATAATATGAAAAGAAAACACATTTGTTTGCTTCGTTTCTTAATTCTGAGTCCCTTCTCAAACCATCCTGTGCTTACTGATGACCAACTCATGGCTCCATTCCAAGTAAGCAGCTTCTTTGTATTTTAGTTTTACTTTTGCAATCACTTGAACGTCTAGGTCTCTTCTTACTGCTCAAGAGCCTACGACTGTTTTAATTCCTGATGGTTTGTCAGCTTCAGAAATTACTGAGAGTCAAAATCATGAAAGTAATGACATTTTGATTTAGAGGATTTAGATAAATCTTTCTCAAATGGGGAGAGGATCAAGAGGTGGAGGGAGGGTGAGGAATGAGAAGGAAAAAGAATGAAAAAAGTAATGAAGGTTTGATATGGACGTGTACTAGCTCAAAAAAGTAAACACTATGCACTGCAAACATGTACAAATTTTTAAAATTTTTAAAATGACTGTGAAGCTGTTTGGGACCCAAAACTCCCGGACCGTACAGTGGCCTGAGCTGTTTGGATTGAAAGTCTGCACGGACCTGCATCTCGGCGCGACTCTTGGGACTGGTAAGCACGCCCTTCATCCCCAGGGAACTGCCTGGAGATCAGCATCTGGGCCAGGTGTGTTTGGGCCCGTAGCCCTGCCCTTCACGCCCAGGAAGTCTCCCAGAAAGCAGCATC